>NQII01000909.1:554239-603656 GCA_002778355.1 Clitarchus hookeri | reverse complement strand
CGTGGCCGGGCTGATCGCCGCGACCTCTGGGTCGTAAAACACGTGTTCGGCGCTCCGGCTATCCGCACATGGCCCGGCGTCGTCCCTCGATTCTGGCCTAGAAGTTTAAGTGCTTCGTCCTGCACGTGCGGGGACACTTGGTGGGTCCCTTGGTCAGCGCACATGTTTCTTCCGCTGTCTCCGGCTATCGCGTCGCTCGCCTCATCTCAGCACGTGGCCGCACTGCTCGCCGCGTCCCCTGGGTCATAAAACACGTGTTCGGGGCTTCGGTTCTCGCACGTGGCGGAACACTTGGCGGCCTCTGATGGGTGCCTGTGGTTCTCCTGCCTCCGGAAATCGTGCCGCTATTATTCCAGCACTCGCCAAAAGCTCTCATTGTTTATTGCGGTAGCCAGCCTGGGACAGATACAGCCGATGGTGTGAGCTCGGCGTCCCTTGTCAGCTGCGAAACGCAGCTGTGTCTGCCTTCCTTCGCATGTGGTCTCTACACCACGTGTTCATTCCGCCGAGCAATCCTGGCGTCATTCTTCCCGCACGTCCGCCAAACCCTTAGTATTTGTTGCGGTCGTCCGCCTGCGAGTCTCGCCAGAGTGTGTCTTCTGACGAATAAATATCTTTAGGGACGCGGGATGCATCATCCTGTTAAACTCGTTTTATTAGGATTTTTTAAACCAATTCTAATAATTAATAATTGCAATAACATACACTGTTATATCGTAATTGTCACAACAATTGCAAACATTTGTTCTGTATTTTTGAACGAAAACAATCCAATGAGTAGCCAAGCAAATATGTATAGTTTATTCAACTAAATACTTTTTTGAAAGTCTTAATTTTTTGCCGTAAAACAGATGTGTTTTTTTTTATTGAAGCGTGTATTTTGTTAGATGAACTAAATAAATTTTGTTGCTTTTCAAGTTTTGTTCACGCAACAAAAATTAATGTTAAAGATACTAAATATATATTTGGGCTCATACAAACAAATACTTTGTAGGCTAGAACAAACCTTTCTCTTAGTGTAGAGCACATCAAGTCATTAGCGCCCGGTATCTTGATCGTCTTCTTTCGAGTAGTATACCAACCAAAGTTTCTGCACCTCTCGTTCATGAATGTTTGATGCTGATTACACCAGTGACGCAGCACGTTGTTCGCTGGTTGCGAGAAGCGCTTTCCACAAGTATAGCGCACATCCAAATATTGCGGCACTTGACCTCATAAATTAATTCAAGACCGAAAAACCTAACTTTCCCTGAGATTTTCTAATTGTGTATTGTTTTATTTACTCTTATGGGAACGTTTAAATACTTATGAAAAGGGTTGAATGTTAATGGATCTGCTATAGCTATATCCAGTTATTAAAAAAGTTAAAAACCAGAACTACAATTATACTTGAAGCTCAAAACACCGAATGCTATTGAGTTCTTCCGATAACACTTTTTCTAATTTTCTCAAAAAAACGAAAGGAACTTTTAAGATAACTTTTTCACACCTCCGAAAACACTCTCTGAATTTCTATTAATGATTCAGAATGTGGTTTAGTAATATCGTATAATCAGAATCTTTCTCTGTTGCTCATGAATTCTATACAAATTCTCTGCTCTGATTTTTTTAACTACTCGGTATGAACGCCCTAACCAGCGCACTGAGTTCACGGAAACCAACGAATTGTCCAACGCACTATTGTGTTCCATTGAACTGAAACGCGACGTAGCGAGAGCACTTTGTTGGAATCCGAGTCTTGAAGTGGCCAGGATGGCTTAGAGGGCAGAACCTTCGCCTCCCACCACGCGAACGGATTTTCTCGCATGTCAAAAACATGGTGGACGTTGCCGTTAACAGGGGGAGGGGGGTTTACACAGGGTACTCCCGTTTCCCCTACAGCATACAACTTCTGTGTCTACATCCCCATCGGTGCCGAAGACCTATGCTATCTGCTCAAATTCACTTTCAACAAGTAGTTAGTACCTATGTATTTCACTGACATAGTATATGAATAACTGGATTAGATTTATAGCGTAATTTCTACATAAGTGTCTGCTTCATGCTGTAGTGATGATCCAATTAATTTATTTTGCTGCGTGTGTTCCGTACGATCCCTTCAACGATCTGACATAATCTTCATTCCCGTTTGACTCTCTTTGTTACGAATCTCTCAACCAAAAGTTATATCACGCCTTATGCTATTTATGATTATTTCTTCCTTCATTTGTTTCTTTTACATATACGTATGCAGACCCTATTAGGACAACAGCGTCCTGGTGACGCCCTGAGCGAGCGCCGCCTCCCCTCCATGACTTTCCAGCCCTTGCATATAACAACACTGACAGGCCAGTGTTGGCTGCGCCCCAAACCTCTTGCGCCTCTGGGTACGCGCTCCGTGTGCCCTTTTATGAAACCGGGCCTGTACGTATGCAGACTCGCATCATTCTTTGTCTGCGCATCTCGCGACAGTTTGCGAATTCAATAAATACTTCTGGTGTCTGCCTCTTTTAGTATAGGTAAGAATATTCATGTGATAATTATGTTTCTGAAGCCCTCACCTAGTCTAATTTTTAATGGAAGTGCTTCGTTTACTTATATTGTACATTATCGTGCATAACGGTAGTATATATATATATATATATATGACACTTAACTGTCTGAAGCATCGTAATGCATTAGGAGATCCTATTTGGTTTCATTGTCATCCATCCAGTGTTGATGTGTTATATTAATATCACTTGTTTGTTCGGACTATTATACAATGAATACCATGTATGTGTAATAAAAATTTAGTATTTGGAATACTAGATATATGTCTCCTTTTTGCCATGAATTTCCTTACCCGCAGAAGTCCGGTGAAAATTTTGAATTTTCTTTAGATCGAAAATAATAAACTTCTGTTATTTATTTTAAAGTTTTTAAAATTATTTTTATTTAACTTTATTTTACAGAGTTTGGAACACTAAATAATTTTTCGACTCTTTTTACATACCATTTTTTAGACTTATATGTTGAAACCATTGTTATGTTATCTACTGTCGCTTATTTGCACAGTTCATCGTTATGTGCAACTATTGTAAACCAAGTAACTCGAGTGCCCTTAATATTTACACTGTAAATAATTTGGGCGGTATCCATTAATAATAGTGTTTTCAAACTGGTTTTTACAAATTTTCTGACTTTGGCTTTTTGCTTTCCTTAATGCTGTATATATTATTAACGTATCATTTCATTCGCACTAATTTCTTTTGTGTTCAGTAACCTATATCTACTTCTAACTTTCACAAAATCTTACTACTTTAACAAAACTTCCCAGTTACCCCACCCCGCCAGTCTTTGCTTTTAGAATATTCTGTAACGAGTTCCACTACTTCCTTTATTCCGCTCCATTTTTACATATCACTTCTGGAATGCTTTCGTGCGTAGTGGTTTTTAACTAAGAAAGTTGTCACACTTTCTCCATCGCCAAATCTTGTTATATAGAAAACAATTAAAAGTAAAAAAACTGGGATATTCTTATCCATATAAAATTTGTGATTTCTTTCTATTGTTGCGATTTTTTTCTTACTATGTTGTTACTGTCTATTTTTCGTAATTATTTTGGTGGGAATTTTTGTCTGAATTTTTGCTTCAATATTGCATTTTAATTTTTGCATATTTTTTGAATAATTATTTGTAAGTATTAATTATATTTTTTAGACTTTTTTTTGCATAAATAGACTATTTCATTACTGCATTTCAATTTCCTTTTTAGTAGAACAATTTTTACTTGTAAATTATTTTACCTTTGGTTGGTTTTCCCCATGACCAGCTTTCGTAGTAGGGAAAGTCCAACAGATTTGAGTTGATTCTTCGACACCATTGTCAAGAAATTGCAAAAAAAAATAATCGTTTTCCTTTATAAGAAATGTTTGCTTTTGTATAACCATTTTTGTTCTTTTAGTTTCTCTTTGTATTTATTTTTTTTAAAGTAATCTCCATGTGACTTTTTTTTATCATGAGTTTCCTCCACTTTACAATTAAACATTTTGTTCTGTTCTTCTACTTGTTGTACTACCAGTAATTTTATTTGTGTGTTCTTCTTTCAATTATTTTTCTTTATTTAACCCAATTTATTTATGCTCCTTTTTTCTTTTTTGACTACCATATTTATTCTGTTATTAAATTTCGGATATTCTGCCAAGTGTGTGGTAACTCTCTGTGATCACATACGTTGAATGAGAATGAGATATCTGGAACAATGGATCATGAAGCAGGAAGGACCGAGGAGCGGGTCGCTGTCCTCGGGCGACGGCCAAATAGTTGGTCGCCTTTTCCCCCTTTAATTATTTCCCATTTTTCACTAAAAACGATCGCCCAGAGTAGCAACGTTGTTCAATAGAGCTAACTGTTTGATCACCCGAAAACTCAGAAACCACAAAAGCTCTCAAAAACCAGTAAACCGAGGCTCGTGGATTGCGAGGTCACAGAGTGCAGCGGCCATCCTGTGTTGAAATCACGACNAATAAACGTTTTAACCCCAAAATCGTCCCCCCCCCCTTCCCCTAACAAATTTGAATTATTAATTATATTTTTTTGCACAAATCCGCGACTCAGCATAGCAGATCCAAGAATCTTTGATGTATGAGCTGAAAAGTCCTCAAAGCAGGAATAAGGTTCTTCAATGTCGAAGCCGAAAAGTTCACAAATCAGCAAAGCGGGGTAAATGCTCCTAGACAAGCCCAGTGGATCAAGAGGAACAGCGACCATGTTTGTTTACAATATTGGCCCCAAAACCAATCCTGAATTTCCACGACCCTGGCCTCTATCCGCGATGACTTTTAAATTACCTTGAAGGCGAAAACTCGAAAAAAAATCGCAATAATAGTAAAAAAAAAACGCGAAGGGGGTGAAATTACATTATTAACTTAGACATTCATGTTCGATTTACATGACATTGAACTCGTCTGACCTTGAAATTAAAAATGGAAAAAAAATCTAGAAAAATCGGAGGAATCATAAATATTTTACAACAATCTTTAAAAAATATTAAAATTTTACAACATTAAATATTTAAAGAATTTCAGAAATTTTTGCAAAAAAAAGAAATATAACTTTACATGTAGGAGGTCAAGAGTTAGATTATCGTAAGGTTAGTCGGTATTGCTGGTCGNAAAAAAAAGAAATATAACTTTACATGTAGGAGGTCAAGAGTTAGATTATCGTAAGGTTAGTCGGTATTGCTGGTCGGATGACATGGTCGGTGGTATGGTCGTCTGATATAGTCAGCTGGCATGGCAGTGTATAGCTGGTATGGCTGATAGATCTGGTTGGTCGATCTGGTTGGTCGGTATGGTCGTTTGGTATGGTCAGTTGGTTCTTCCAGTTTGTCTTGCCAGTTTGTTGGTCTTGTCGGTTGGTATGTCCAGTCAACATTGATGGCTGGTAAGGTTTGTCTTTATTGTGCGTTTTGAAGTTTCTTTGTGAGGTTTCATTTTGAGGTTTCTTTTAAGATGTTTTGGTATTGTCTACTGGTATAGTTGACTGGTATTGACGGTTGGTCGGTCAGTCTTGTTGGCTGGTTTGGTNGATGTTTTGGTATTGTCTACTGGTATAGTTGACTGGTATTGACGGTTGGTCGGTCAGTCTTGTTGGCTGGTTTGGTTCGGTATTGAAAGTGGTTGTTCTGGTCGGCCTTGTTGGTTGGTATGTCCAATCTGCCTTGATGTTCTGTTGGCCTAGTTGGTATGGTCACTCAGTCTGTATGGTTGGTCAGTCGGTCTTGTTGGTATTGGCTGTTGGTGTGNCTGTTGGCCTAGTTGGTATGGTCACTCAGTCTGTATGGTTGGTCAGTCGGTCTTGTTGGTATTGGCTGTTGGTGTGGATGGATCGTCTGGTGTGGGTAGTTGGACTGATCGGTTGGTATGGACAGTTGGTGTTGTTATTTGGTATATTCGGTCGGTATGACTGGCTTGGTCATTGTACCGCCATTTGGTATGGCTGGTGTTGTTGGTATCGTCGTTTGGTACCTNCGGTCGGTATGACTGGCTTGGTCATTGTACCGCCATTTGGTATGGCTGGTGTTGTTGGTATCGTCGTTTGGTACCTATGTCTTTTGGTACAGTCGGTTGGTATAACATTTTGTGTGTCTGGTATGGTTAGTTGGTATGACCTGTTTGTATAGACGGTCAGTATTTTGGTTTGGTTAGTGTATTTGTGATCAATATTACATTTATCGTGGTGACTGTGGTTAGTAGCAAAGGTGTTCAGCTGGAGTCAGCGGCGGTACTACCAAAGNATATTAGCTCATACCACCGCGAAGTTTACACCAAGCGTGCGAACAAACTAGCACTTTTGTCGATGGACGACAAACGCAAAGTCCTGGATGATGCCATTCATACTGTCCCCTATGTTATCAGACTTAAAATAAAAAAAAACAGCTCTTGGTCAGGCCTACATAGGTACGTCTGTCGTCGGAGAGAGTGTTTTGTTTCCCCCAGCATGTACTGTAGCACTTACAAGCGTCTTCATGTTCTGCTTGTCAGGTATATTGCTGAGGGTTTTGGTAGCCATATATATATATATATATATATATATGTATATATATATCTCGATAAGCATGCTGTAGCATGTGCAAGTGTGTTACAGGCTTGTCAGGTATGCTGACTGATAATCTACTGTAGCTCTTACAAGTGGTACATCCGTAACATCGTCATGTAGATTATTGGTTTTTTCTTCCTGCAGTATACTGGAGCCCTTGCAAAACTGGATGTCTTACCAGGTACACGCAGTCTGATTCAGCATGCTGTAGCATATGCAAAGAGTTGCAATCTTCTCTTTGCCAGGTACACTGGGTGGTAACACGCTGGAGCGCATGCAAGTGACCATCTTACCTTGCCAGGCGCGTTACCAGCACGTCCTGTAAATGTTTTCTTTTTCTCTGAGGTATACTGGAGCACATGCAAGTAGTTTTTGCCTCGCCAGGTATGCCACATTCATGTTTTCACAACATGCTGTATAACATGCTAATTTTTTTCGTATGTTTGTCAACACCTGTAGCTTGACGATTATTTGTACGTCATCCATTATTGTTTAGCTCATGCTTCTGCTATATATGTATTGTCACTTATGTGACTACAACTCTACCCATACGAGATATTCCCGCTAGTGATATATATATATATATATATATATATATAGTCACATATGTATGTGACTCCATCTATCTCTTGGTTCCATCCACCCGATGTCCTAACGAGATGGTCATCAACTTGGCATGTGTGTTTGTTTCATGCTTTTTGTACAGGTACTGTTTTATTCTCTGTCGTCTTGTCATGCTACTTTACCATATGGTGGTTTCCACCATACTACTTCGTGTTGAAACCAGCCTGTACGCTATACTTGTGATGTTATATATATATAGTGTCATAGGAATAGTGTACTGCCCGGTTCCAAACCCGGGACCCATCTATGTGGTTATGCCATGTCGATGGCAATTGGGAGGACAACACAACATCAGGTAAGTGTTAATCCCCACATACTTAGTTACAATTATGGAATGGTAGATAGGCCGATGTGTGTGATGTGGTCGGCCACTTCGGTCTGGGCAGTGGATGCACATGCACATGTATATAAGTATACTGCGCACCAGGAAGGAGAGTGTGTGTGATGGTAAAACTCATATATTTTATTCTCTCTCTCGACGAGGTTAGGCATGGCAGGGGGGGGGGGCTATATCGATTATAAATATTTAAACACGAAATGCTCAAGCTTATATATGTCATGAAGGTGTGGTGGGCGTCTCTCTTAGGACACGCCTGCCTCCTGCCCTGTGAAAGCAAGAGCATGAAATTTAACTTACCCTCCTATGTGAATGCAAGAGCATGGCGTCTAATTTGAGTTCTATCTACTGCATCACTGTGGCACCCTCGTGGTGGGCGTTACTGTAAGGAGCCGTCTGCCCGAAGGTATGTCATGGTGGCTTGGCAGGCATCTCTCTTGGGACACGTCTGCCCGCCCCTGTGAATGCAGGAGCGCGAAGTTTTTACATGAATACTCTATCCACTATGCTACCGCGGCACCCCCATCGAAATGAAATGCTAGAGCTGGACATTTAACTTGTCATCTATCCATTCCATCACTGCAGCACCCCCCGTATCAATGGAATGTAAGAGCATTATGTTTTTACATATGCTCAATCCGCTACATCACTGCGCCCCCCCTCCCCCAATTCGAAATGGCATCTCGCAAAGCCCCATGGCGGGCGTCTCTCTTGGGACACAGCTGCCTGCCCCTGTAAATGCAAGAGTGTTAAGTTTTTACATGCGCTCTATCTGTTGCATCACCGCGGTACCTCCCTTGCCATGGAATGCAAGAGTGTGGAGTTTTAACATGCGCTTTACCCATTGCGTCACTGCGGCACCCCCATTGGAATGCGAGAGCATGACGTTTAACATATGCTCTATCCATTGCATCACTGCAGCACGCCCCTCCCCCCAGTGAATGCAAGAGCATGAAATCCTGTAGCCCGAGGCTATATCATGGCAGGTGTGTCTGTTGGGAGCAGTTGGAGGCTGTGTGTGAATGCAAGAGCATGCAATTGCGCTCTATCCATTGTGTCACCTCGGCACCTCTTGAATGCCAGAGCATGACAAAACGACTGGGCATTGTCTTAGGGAGCCACAACCAACATGGCCGCCGACTGGGCGTTGGCTTAGAAAGCCATGAACAAACATGGCCACCAGGGAAATTTCGAGAACATTTTTTTGAATCTTTTGAAATGTTAAGAAACATTTTTTAACTTTTTAAATATTTTATACATTTTTTTAACTTTTGAAATGTTAAAAGCGTTATTTTGAAAACATAATTTTTTTAAAAATTGGTTTTGAAAAAAAAAAGAAATATAACTTTACATGTAGGAGGTCAAGAGTTAGATTATCGTAAGGTTAGTCGGTATTGCTGGTCGGATGACATGGTCGGTGGTATGGTCGTCTGATATAGTCAGCTGGCATGGCAGTGTATAGCTGGTATGGCTGATAGATCTGGTTGGTCGATCTGGTTGGTCGGTATGGTCGTTTGGTATGGTCAGTTGGTTCTTCCAGTTTGTCTTGCCAGTTTGTTGGTCTTGTCGGTTGGTATGTCCAGTCAACATTGATGGCTGGTAAGGTTTGTCTTTATTGTGCGTTTTGAAGTTTCTTTGTGAGGTTTCATTTTGAGGTTTCTTTTAAGATGTTTTGGTATTGTCTACTGGTATAGTTGACTGGTATTGACGGTTGGTCGGTCAGTCTTGTTGGCTGGTTTGGTCAGTATTGATAGTGGTTGTTCTGGTTGGCCTTGTTGGTTGGTATGTCCAATCTGCCTTGATGTTTTGTTGGCCTAGTTGGTATGGTCACTCAGTCTGTATGGTTGGTCAGTCGGTCTTGTTGGTATTGGCTGTTGGTGTGGATGGATCGTCTGGTGTGGGTAGTTGGACTGATCGGTTGGTATGGACAGTTGGTGTTGTTATTTGGTATATTCGGTCGGTATGACTGGCTTGGTCATTGTACCGCCATTTGGTATGGCTGGTGTTGTTGGTATCGTCGTTTGGTACCTGTGTCTTTTGGTACAGTCGGTTGGTATGAACATTTTGTGTGTCTGGTATGGTTAGTTGGTATGACCTGTTTGTATAGACGGTCAGTATTTTGGTTTGGTTAGTGTATTTGTGATAAATATTACATTTATCGTGGTGACTGTGGTTAGTAGCAAAGGTGTTCAGCTGGAGTCAGCGGCGGTACTACCAAAGACAAAGTTGGGATGCTTGTCGCAGGCACACCATTAAAGGAACTCTTCATCTTGATCTCTACACTCCAAAAAGTCGCTGGTCCTAACAGGTACTTGGAATTTGAGCAGATTTTTTACTTTGGTGGAAAACTATATGTGTATTACGAGCACTACCGATAATACCCAACGAAATGGCATGGAAGAGTCGAGCATAAAACAACTTACCAGACTGAAAGCTAAAAGCACCACGGAAGAGAGAGAGAGGATAGAGAGAGAGCGTTATAATGCCACTCGCATCAGACGAAGAACTTGGACGAGACGCGACTTTGGCCACACTATTTATCTACAGAGATCGAAATGTCGCATGATGAACAGCCAATCACGACCGAATAAAATGATGTAATCATTGAATCACTAGCGCAGTCCAGTGATGGGGCTCACACTGAAGTGGGTAAATGACGGAAGAGTGATGAGGGGGCTGGTGGTTGGGAGTGATGAAAAGCCAATAATTCGTTGGAGAGGGTAGTTAGGTGGAGGTAGACTAAATAGGCAACGAAATATAGTTTTTGGGTAAGTTGTCTTTGCGTTGCCATACCAGGAGGAGTTGGATGCGTGTACTCTGCTATATTTACGATAATAAAACCCAGGAACTTCTAAATGTAAGTGTTAAAAAATGTGTAGTATATATATGTGTATATTATATTTTTATTTTATTAAATATTTGCATATTTTTAAATTTTTTAACTTCAATTTTTTTTTCTTAAAATTTTTACAATATGTTGTTAATTTTCTCAGGTCATGGGAATCCAATACGATGTCCAAAGTCAGTAATGTATTTTTCAACAATTTCTAGAGTTTTATTTGACTGATTTTGCTGTTTTCATAGATTTTTCAATTTTAAGGTAATCTAGTTCATCGTGGGTCAAGCTCAAAGTCATGGAAATCCAAGCCGGCGGTCGGGTTAAATAATGTAAATAAACATGGCCGTCATCCCTCTTGATTCACTGGGTTTGATTGGGAGTTGGCTCGCTTTGTTGATTTTCGGACTTTTTAGCTTTTACATCGAAAAGCCTACTACTTTCAGTCCTTTTTTGGCTTACACTTCGAAGAGTTTTTAATCCGCTTTGTTAATATAAGGCGTGCAAAAAAAAGATAAAATAAAATGCTATCTTTTTTTGTATAAATGTTAAGCGAATAAAGGCGATTTTGAGGTTAAATCATTAATATCTAGATGCATTTTGAAGTAAGCTGGAATTTTTGGCGTTCATGACGTCACTACAAGATGGCCGCTGAGCTCTGTGACCTCGCAATCCACAAACCTCGGTTTACAAGTTTTTGAGAGCTTTTATAGGATTTGAGTATTCGGGTGACCAAACAGTTAACTCTATTGATTTACATGGCTATTTTGGGTGATTGTGAGAAAAAAATTTATGAAGGAGGGGGGGGGGAAGGTGAATTTTGACCAACTGCTTAGCCGTTGGCCTAGGTCAGTGACCCTCTCCTCATTCCTTCAAGATCCAGCGTGACAGGTCGTTTCCTGTATAATTAAACTCTCTCGAGTCAAAATACTCTCGCAAATAAAATATATGCAAATCAGAATGATTTATATGAAAATCTGCGCACCTAGAAAAAAACATTGTATCAAGCGATAATTAAGAGCGATGATACAGGAAAAGAAACCAATGACTACAATATCATAGCATCATGACAAGAAAAAGGGTAGCTTCACCACGTTGGGAAGCCCCGTGCTTAGATAGATACATGCATCTGTGAGATAGCGCATATAATAAAAAAAGCCTTTATGTTATTATATGCCATTATGTCCCACAGTTGTTACAAATATGGCTACAATTCAAGAAAACTTCGACATCCAAGCAGCCAGCTGGCGTCCCATCTGGTGCCATAATTTTCCAAGGCGACAAATCAGGCGAACGGGCTAACAATGAAAATGTTAAAAAAAGATGTAAACTTTATTTGGAAACTATAACTCTTTAAAGGAAAACTGGTTATTTGTCATTATATTTTCACATTAATATTGTGCTCAGAAACTCTTGCCTTTGAAAAAAAAAATTGCTTCCCTTTTGGCTTGATGGTTGTCTCATGTATTCTCAAGGGTTTTCCGTGCTTCTGTTAAGTTCTCGTAGTTATAGTGTAACTATCGGTACCTCCAAATGTCCTGTTGTACCTACTTAAGCAAGTTACCTCTTATTTATTTATGTTACATTTCATGCATATTTTTGGTTCGGCTTGATCAATAATAGAAATCAGTAGACCATCGAACAAAATTATACTCNGTTACATTTCATGCATATTTTTGGTTCGGCTTGATCAATAATAGAAATCAGTAGACCATCGAACAAAATTATACTCGTATTTTACGGCGTACTCATAAAAATTAATTAGTATTTCATTCATAGTAGATAGGTTTGGAGAGTTCTGGGGCAGTTATCATGCATCAGGAGCTAGGAGCCATCAGCCACCTCGGTTTTGGAGGTGGCCGGTGGCCTAAGATGGCCATGTTATCGACAAAATTGCCTGTTTTACCCCAAAAATAACTTTCGAAATTAATTATTTTACCAAAAAATTACTTTTATAACTAACAAATATTTAAAAAAAATTTGAAAAATTATGAAAAACTATTTGAAGCCCTTAGAAGGAAGAACCAAAAAATCCTCAGGGGAGCAAGAGGATTAGAGATCTCCTGGCGGAATGAGTCACTTAATTCTCTGAGCAGTAGAGGATTCGAGACTCCAAGCCAGGTCCTGCGGACCGGGGAGGATCAGTGGCCATGGCCCCATCCCCCGACCGCCATCCTGCACCTACCACATACACACCCCGCTACCTAGACCCCTACCCCTCACCAAACACACCTCTTCTCTATCAGTTCTCCCCCTCCCCATGGCGACCCCTAGCAATTGTTATAAATAGTAGCAATAAAATAAAATAAATATCTAAAAATCCAGAAACATATAATGTTAAACTCACACTCACCTCACCATCCTTACCTCACCGCATCAACAATCCACCTCTCCGAATGATAAAAAAAAATTTAAAANACTCACACTCACCTCACCATCCTTACCTCACCGCATCAACAATCCACCTCTCCGAATGATAAAAAAAAATTTAAAAGTACAAAATATTTAAAGAAATTAAAAAAATCGAGGACCATATAATGTTACCCTCACACTCATCCCAACACCTTCATCTCATCCCCTCCCAGTCACTACAGACCCAATCATAAAAAAATCAAGAAAAATTGCATAAATTAAAAAATCTAAACAATCGAAGGACAACGTTAACCTCACACACATCGCACCACCCTCACCTCACCCCGTCACAGACNACTCACACTCACCTCACCATCCTTACCTCACCGCATCAACAATCCACCTCTCCGAATGATAAAAAAAAATTTAAAAAGTACAAAATATTTAAAGAAATTAAAAAAATCGAGGACCATATAATGTTACCCTCACACTCATCCCAACACCTTCATCTCATCCCCTCCCAGTCACTACAGACCCAATCATAAAAAAATCAAGAAAAATTGCATAAATTAAAAAAATCTAAACAATCGAAGGACAACGTTAACCTCACACACATCGCACCACCCTCACCTCACCCCGTCACAGACNAAAAAAATCTAAACAATCGAAGGACAACGTTAACCTCACACACATCGCACCACCCTCACCTCACCCCGTCACAGACCCTACAATACCAATCATAAAAAATATAAAGAACACAAAAAATTGATACTAATAATATAGGAATATATAATGCTACCTCACCCATCCATTCCACTCACCTCATCCACCCAATCACTTTCCACAACACAACCCAACCCTAATCTACGCACCATCCAATCATATAATAAACGAGAAAAATTGCAAAAAAAATTTGAAGGAAACTAATAAACATTTAGAATCAAATTACATCACTGATTCCAACATACATGTTAGACGTTGGTGACTTTGATCTTGACCCCAATGACATTGAACTCGAAAAACAGAGAAAAAATTGTAAAAGATCGAAAGAAACTAGTAAAATTGTAGGAACATATTACATCACTAACTCCGACACCCATGTTGTATGCCAGTGGCCTTGACCTTGTCCTCAATATCCTTGAAAATAAAAATTGAAAAACAATTGAAAAGAATTTGGAAGAAATTATTAAAAATTTAGGAATATTTAACATTACTCACTCCGACACCCATGTTGGATACCAGGGGTCTGTCCTTGTTCCTAATGACCTTGAAAAAATAATCTAGAAAAAAAATTATAAAAATTTCAAAAATTCATCAAAATCTATGAACGTTGGTTAATGATCCCCATGTTGGATGTTGGTGAACTTGACCTTAACCCAAAAGATCTTAAACTTTAAAATTGAGAAAAAATTTTAAAAATCGACGAACATAATAAAACTTTAGGAACATATTATATCACTGACTCCAAAAACCATGTGGAATGTTGGCGGCCTTAACCTTGATCACAAGGAATCCCCCTCCCCCAATTAATAGAAGAGAATAAAAAAATATAAATCCAAGATCATATAACGTTAACCTCACATTCACCCAAAAACTATCAATCTCCCCCACCCGCCTCACCAACATTTAAAAATAAAGAAAATCGAAAGAAAATATTAAATATCGATTAACATATAATATTACACCCTCTTCCCATCTCACCCCTACACCAACTCCTCACTCCCCTCCTCGTCACATGTTAAACATTGTCCTTGCATAACAAATTTTCCCTTCGCCCATTCCAATCAAATGAATCTGCCCATTGGCTACGAAATTTCAACTTTAACATATTTTTTCTTTTTCAGAACTGGACACTAAATTGTGTGATAATAATTATTTTTTATCTATAACCAGAGAGCTCCCATGTCGTACATTTCCAAACCTTTGAACCTGGTGACAAGGCATCCATTCTTCGTCTTGACCGGCCTGACACAGGCGAATTTCCTATAGGCATCGATGACTGTAACTACAAGTCAGCTGATATCACGCGCGGAAGAAGAACCACGGCGTCAAGTTTGGGGCCAAGTAACCATCAGTTACGAGCTAAAAACGGACGGTCGCGGTGATGCAATTAGATGGATGGAGCATTGTAATGGCNGAGAGCTCCCATGTCGTACATTTCCAAACCTTTGAACCTGGTGACAAGGCATCCATTCTTCGTCTTGACCGGCCTGGCACAGGCGAATTTCCTATAGGCATCGATGACTGTAACTACAAGTCAGCTGATATCACGCGCGGAAGAAGAACCACGGCGTCAAGTTTGGGGTCAAGTAACCATCAGTTACGAGCTAAAAACGGACGGTCGCGGTGATGCAATTAGATGGATGGAGCATTGTAATGGCNTCAAGTAACCATCAGTTACGAGCTAAAAACGGACGGTCGCGGTGATGCAATTAGATGGATGGAGCATTGTAATGGCGAACAGCAAACCGCCATCCTGGACCATGGAAAAAGAGTAAGGTAGACCTTGTGCTCACCACTCATGTGTGACGCTTATCTAACTACGGCGTCGTGAGCCAGAAGCCATCTTGAAAAGCCTTTGGCTATATAAGTAACGACAGCCGGCCCCATCGCCAGTTTTCGGCCTCACCAGCAAGCATGTCTTCCAGTCTGCATATGCGATTGTTAAAGAAGTTAACCAGTCTCGAGGGTACCAGCCGCCACAGCCAGCAGAGTACCAGTGCGAAGTCGATGACTACAGTGGATCTGAAGGAGAGGAAATTTACCTGCTTCCAGATCCTCGCCCAGTGGAAGATGTCTACCACTGCATGTTCGATCCTAATTTGCGGTATGATTATGTCTATACAAGCCATCACCGTGTAGAATATGGCATCTGTTTTAAAGATGAGTGTGGTGAGATTCGCAGCTTCACTTATTTTGAAATGTGCAAGGGGAATATTCATTTCCGCCTCAGGTGGAATATATTTTCGCCGCAAGATACATCCCAGCTTTCTGTGTGAAGATGACGAGGGCTTCGTTCACCTTTGCAGCTCGCCTTGGCCGGATGAAATTACCGAAAGCTGTAACGGTATATGGCACGAAAGGCATGGTAGTTAATACAGGGGCGGGTGGATGCGGACATTAGACACGCCCTGTGCATCACATTTGTGTTCTGTGTACAGAGACGAATTGTTACGTGGTGCTAAATTCAAACCATCAAATATTGTTTCTCGCCAGTGTGGTACATACATGAAACTTGTACACGTTCAGTAATATGTATGTATTTGCAGAGCACTGCCATGGATTCAGAGCACGGGGGTGCGTCGTCTAACGACGACGACCGACATAGACAGTGTGGATGGTGAGTAGGTAAGGGGTAGGCGGTGTTGAGGAAGAGAGTGGGTGGGTGAGGTGTCCGGAAGAGAATGGTGAATTAACATTATATGTTCCTCCTCTATTTTTGAATCACTTTTTCGATTTTTTCTGTTTTTATTGATTTTTTTTCCAATCAAGAGGGGTGTGGTGCCGGGGTTGGTTTTGCAGGAGGTGAGATGGTCGTGGTGGGATGAATGTGAGGTAAACGTTACATGTTCTTAAATTATTTATATTTTTTTATATTTTTTNTGAGATGGTCGTGGTGGGATGAATGTGAGGTAAACGTTACATGTTCTTAAATTATTTATATTTTTTTATATTTTTTCGTTTTTTCTTTATTTTTTTATGACTGGGAGTGGTTTTGTCGAAGAGGGGGTTAGGTGAGTGTGGTGGGATGGTTGTAAGTATAACATTATATGTTCCTCGATATTTAGAATTTCTTGTAATTTTTCATATTAAAAACAAACATTATGATTGGGAAGGGGAGATAGGAGAGGTGGTGAGGTGAGGGTGGTAGGGTGCGTGTGAGGTTAACACTATATGTTTCTCGATTTTTTGGGGTTTATTTTATTTTTTGCGATTATTTGTAATAATTGCAAGTGGGTCGCCAAGGGGAGGCGTGAGATGAATGAGAANTGAGATGGTCGTGGTGGGATGAATGTGAGGTAAACGTTACATGTTCTTAAATTATTTATATTTTTTTATATTTTTTAGTTTTTTCTTTATTTTTTTATGACTGGGAGTGGTTTTGTCGAAGAGGGGGTTAGGTGAGTGTGGTGGGATGGTTGTAAGTATAACATTATATGTTCCTCGATATTTAGAATTTCTTGTAATTTTTCATATTAAAAAAAACATTATGATTGGGAAGGGGTGATAGGAGAGGTGGTGAGGTGAGGGTGGTAGGGTGCGTGTGAGGTTAACACTATATGTTTCTCGATTTTTTGGTGTTTATTTTATTTTTTGCGATTATTTGTAATAATTGCAAGTGGGTCGCCAAGGGGAGGCGTGAGATGAATGAGAATAGCGGTATTTGGATAGTGGTAGGGTTTGGTGGTAGCGAGGTGTGGAAGAGGACTGGTGCTGGAAGGGTAGACTGGAGGAGGGTGCCAGGTCATCTGATCCTCCCCGGTCCGCTAGACCTGGCTCGGAGTCTCGAATCCTTCTATATGCTCTGGGGATTAAGTCTCATTATGCTAAGAGCTTCTAATCTCCTTGCTGACCTGAGGATTTTTCAGCTCTTCCTTCGAGGAGCTTGAAATCCGCTTTTGTCATTTTTCCATTTTTTTATAGAAATTTTTTGGGGGAAAGAAGTGATTTTTTGGTAAAAAAATTAATTTAGTAAGATATTTCTGGGGTGAAAAGGCAATTTGATCGATAACATGGCCGTCCCAGGCCGCCGCCCGGCCGCCTCAACAACCGAGTTGGCTGATGGCTCCTAGCTCCTGATGCATGATACCTGCTCTAGAACACTCCAAACCAATCTACTATTCATATAACCAATTATTTACTTACAGTATCTTGAGCAACTTCGAGCTAAGCACCCACTGAAAAATAAAGGCTGTAAGATTAAAACGCAATGTTAAATTAAATATTAATGTTAATTTATTAAAATTGCAGATAAAAATATGATATTCAAAACCAATTCTATTTCTATGCAAATACAAACTGAAGACGTCAAAGGCTTAATTGAAGTAATGTAAATACCCATATCTATAATTTAGTTTCAGGTTTGACGCCCTTTTTCCTTATAATTTTCACCTGAAAATATTGTATTTTATGTATAAAGGATTTATATTACTGTGATTGTTATTATTTTAACATTATGCTGTTTTATCTGCCAGGAGATATGGATATTATTTTCCATACATTTTAAAAACGAGACAATTCTGCTATGTATATAAAGAAATATTCTTGAACTCGCCAGTACAGTAAAAATGAAACAAATTTATTATTTGTATACCGTTAACTTTCCATTTCCCGGNTTTTATTTGTCCACCGTTAACTTTCCATTTCCCGGAGGACTCTCAGCCAGTAATACACAACCTTTAAAACAGAGTAAATTAATTTGGTGTTTTTTTTATAGGTATTAGTGGTAAATTGTTTTCATAATTTGATAAATAATGGAAGTCAATATGTTTTTAGGGGAGAAACAAATGAAAATGGTAAAATACTTGGCAAAACTTAAGCGATGAGTTCCTTGTCACATGGCGATAAAAAAACTGTGCAAAACAATCGATACCTCTTGAAAATTATAATTTATATTTCATTTTGCTATAAAAACTTTTGCAGTTACTTAAAGGGATACTAGTTTCCTGTAATTAGACAGGTTGTATCAAAACAAACATTTTTAGAAGGTGAATTAAATTAAATTTGACATGATACATAGAACTAACAAAATGCTCTTATAAAATCAGCGCTGTGCACTAATTTCAAATTAGAAGGTATCTTGTATATTTCAATTACTATGTTGTACAATAATCTGTTCTCTGTGTTTTACGCGAGCCTGGATGTAGATGTTTCTTCTGTAAGAGTTCCCGCACGCAGAAGCGTGTGAGCGACTGCGAGCCGCGCACAAGCCGTATCTTCAGCTCTGTATTTTAGTTCCGGGCCATGCCGCCAGCATCGCTGCTTGCCAGCCACTCCCTCTCTCCCCAAGGCCCTTGCTGGGCGCCAACAGGCCGCAAGGGAGCGGAGCTTTCGCCGTAAATCTGTCAGCGGGCCCGGCTTCAGTCCTCTACCCATCCGTCAAGGAGGGAAAAACTGCCACCGACCGGGGTTGGCGTAGAAGGTGGGGACCAAGGGGGTGGCTTCCCCTTCATTCCCACGGGATGTAAGGGGGTGGCCATGACTCCCCCGCTAACCCCCTTTCCCCTTGGCGTGGTTTCCTCTCACGCCTAGTTTGTACTGCCTGCCCCGAGAGCAAGGCTGGATTTCTGCCTCGACTTTTTTTTTGCGCGCGAGAACCCCTCCGGTTAAAAAGTTTGCAGAGAGATGTAAATTATTGAGACAGTTGGCCAGCCCTGCGCGGTCGCATCTCTGTCCGTCACGTCACAACCTGGGGGTCAAGGGGTGGGTGAAGCGAGGACCTGAAGTACAGCCACGGTCATTTAACTTGCATTAGACGAGAATTAAATGTATGAACTGAGGATGTTGTGCGCCCAGTGTTGGTGGGTACCAACAATACGCATATAAGGAACACCAGCATTTCGCGTTGATAACATGAATTAACCAAATAAACATGCGAATTTAACAAAAAATTAGCCACACCTAAAAATAATTGTAAAGATTTAAACGTCTATACATTTAAAAAATAATCTTAGGAACAAGCATTTTTAAAAGTAGAGACTATTACAGATAAGCAAAAGGGTAAACAAAAAATAGATAATATTTCTTTCGCTTTTTCAATCCACATTTGCTCAAGATTCGAAAATGTATTCTGTTGTTCAAAATAAATTACCAAGTAATGATGTGCTATTATTTGTGCTGGATGTTAATTAGTCGAAAAATATCACATGAATTGATCCAAGAAACGTAAATAATTATCAAACATTAAAACATGACGATTTCAGTATAATACAAAATTGCTAATATTTATACCAACTTTAGATTTTTTGTTATATAACAAATCTTCGATACAAACAACTTATTGGCTTTAAAATTTTTGTGCTGGTTTTTTTTAGGTTTGGTGAATAGTTTTTATTGCTTTTTAAAGGACGACTAGATGAGCATTAATCGCAAAATAAAAATTTCGTCTACATACAGTTTTAAATATATTTCGCCTCAACTGGAAGGTACAATTATTGTGATTTCTAATTTTCGTATGTAATTTCTAAGAGAAACGTACGAGACAGGTATTGCGATCATTGTTAATTTCGCCTTTGCTCTCGTGTATGTCTTTTTTTGAAGCTTTTAATTATTACAGCGTTCCACGGTATCTATACACATTAACAAGTTAATATAAACTCGCGTGGTGTTACCGAGAGCCTTGCCCGTAAATTTCCTCTTTGACAAACATGAAAGACTTAAAGTAATTTTTTTACGTCGAACGAATCCAGGACGTCTTCAGTACAGATCGCCGGAAATTATAAATACGGGATTTTCGTATTCCTTCGGGGTAAGTGAGTAAAGTAATATTTCTTGTGAAAATGAAAGCAGTTTCGAAACCATACCCTACTCTTACCACTTCATTTGTTACTAAATGAAAATAATTAATAAAATCTATCCCTTATACCGAATATTATTAATATTTTAATAATAAAATATGGCAAATATAAAAAATCAATAAATTTCAAAGTACCCATAACTCTAAGAAGATGTACATTTTCATTTCATCTGCGACTTCACTAAAGGTACATTACAAATTCTAAATCTGANTCATAACTCTAAGAAGATGTACATTTTCATTTCATCTGCGACTTCACTAAAGGTACATTACAAATTCTAAATCTGAATGTATATATAAAATACCACATAAACCTACCGAATTGACCCTATCATGCGCTATGCTTTCAGTTCTGCGCATATTTGAAACTCCTTTGGAAAACAGGTAGGGGTATATTTTAGTCATAGGCATTTTATATGGGGCGTAGAGTGTCAAATGGTTGCTTGTTTCGGGTCGGCTCGGGAGTACTCGGAAGTCCTCGGTGTTTCGGCAGGTGGTTCTCCGTATGCCTTCGGGGGTGCCTAAGTGTTTTCACCAGAAGCAAAATTTAAATTACTTTTGCTTTAGTCTATTNTTCTCCGTATGCCTTCGGGGGTGCCTAAGTGTTTTCACCAGAAGCAAAATTTAAATTACTTTTGCTTTAGTCTATTAATCAATCAGGAGGTGATGTCAGGTAGGGCGGGTCGGTTTCACTCTGTGTGATATAATTTATTTTAAAACCATTCAATTATCTTGGTTTAATACTAGTCTATAGTTTGACCCTTGTGTTTATTATTTATTGTATTGCCTCACTCCATGGATTACTTTTGACACCAAAAAAGTGATTCCACTCTTCACTTCATTTTTCCGTGTTTTTTATATNTTCTCCGTATGCCTTCGGGGGTGCCTAAGTGTTTTCACCAGAAGCAAAATTTAAATTACTTTTGCTTTAGTCTATTTATCAACCAGGAGGTGATGTCAGGTAGGGTGGGTCGGTTTCACTCTGTGTGATATAATTTATTTTAAAACCATTCAATTATCTTGGTTTAATACTAGTCTATAGTTTGACTCTTGTGTTTATTATTTATTGTATTGCCTCACTCCATGGATTACTTTTGACACCAAAAAAGTGATTCCACTCTTCACTTCATTTTTCCGTGTTTTTTATATACAATTTTCTATTCTTTTAACATATTTTTTAACATTCGCCCATCACTCGGAAAAATCACTGGACTTTGTGTAATTCTGAGAAAAGTTATTATTGTTTAACGCTTTAAGGTTGTGAACTCAGAACCATACACCATACTTCTCCGCTGGGGATTGCTTAGACATTATAAGAGTTGCTTATGAGCACATGCAAGAGTATTCAGAAGGCAATAAAAAAACATAGCCCCCATAACTTTAGATGGTTCTATAACTGCAGGCGTCAGAACCTATATACTCATTTTCTAAAGCTTGTCTTAAGTAAAAAGAATATTTACTCAACACAAACTTTATTCCTGCATTTTTCTTCTAAGATGTCTCATAAGCATGTTTTCATGGATAACAGTTATGTAATTTGGTTCATTCTGGTGCAGGAATATATGAGGATTGAGGACTGAGTCAGCTTTGTGTACATTAACTCTCTCAGTAAAATTGGACGCCGGCCATGTTCGGTACTGCGGCAGTCATGTTGGATGTTCGTGACTGTAGTCGTGACTGTTTCTGAAAGGCGGCGGCCGAATTTGTCATATAGACATAGGACATGCCAAATCGAAAAAATGTTTTACGTCACATTAAAAAAAATATTTTTTTTCATTTAGCAGGGTACGTATGTGCAAAACACATGCAGCATAATGTTATTCTTAATTATGCCTGTTACATGTATTAAAGCGATATTATTGCTATAAAAACATAGAATGTATAATTTTTTTTGGTAAATTGTAACATTTTACAGAAAGTTCGACAGGGTGACATAAAATTCTCTCTTTTATTATTACAATATCTATAAGAATTTACTAAATCAATTTCTTTTTTAAATTTTAAATATTCAAATTTTACCGAATTAATTTCTTTGATAAAATATACGTATTTAATTGCATTTTGTACCTTTTTGAAAATCTTAGGGTTATAGAACCTGTGATGTACTATCGGATGCTAACTATTCGGTACCCTAGACCATCAGGTTAAATTTTGTAGGCATAAATGTGTTATTCAGCATTTTGAACACAATGAAGTATATTATGTAACAAACAAAATCCCAACAATTGATAGCGGCCACCCAGCCTAAAGTTATAGAAATAATATGGGACTTGTTGGTACCTATTAGATTAATGGCATAGTTGGCCATCATTCAGTGAACATTGGGGTTAAGACCTTGAAACTTGGAACATATCAGGACAGGTCAGTGTGGTGTATTGTGTTCTAAGTTCTTGATAAGCATAGTTAATAGTAGATGAGGCCCAGAACATAATTCCTCAAACTTTTCTCAAACATTTATCAAGTATTTCTCGGTCCAAACATTCCTCAAACTTTCCTCAAACATTCCTCAGATATTCATTCCTCAAACATTCTCAAGTTTCATTTAAACTTATTAAATGGACATCAGAAATACTTCCAAATGAATAAAAGTTCTCCTTGTGCTCTTGCTCACTGAATGTTAAACAAGCTATTGTAGTTCAGTGCTTAGATCACGATATACGTTTTATGGAAGAACGGTTGGGTGAGGAATGATAAATAAAACACAAAATCGTGCAGATATAAATTTATGTTTCACTTATTTTGTACACTTGAACTTTGCGTTACTCAGCTGCATNTAACAAACAAAATCCCAACAATTGATAGCGGCCACCCAGCCTAAAGTTATAGAAATAATATGGGACTTGTTGGTACCCATTAGATTAATGGCATAGTTGGCCATCATTCAGTGAACATTGGGGTTAAGACCTTGAAACTTGGAACATATCAGGACAGGTCAGTGTGGTGTATTGTGTTCTAAGTTCTTGATAAGCATAGTTAATAGTAGATGAGGCCCAGAACATAATTCCTCAAACTTT
Organism: Clitarchus hookeri; assembly: GCA_002778355.1. Classification (NCBI taxonomy): domain Eukaryota; kingdom Metazoa; phylum Arthropoda; class Insecta; order Phasmatodea; family Phasmatidae; genus Clitarchus; species Clitarchus hookeri. The sequence goes on along the minus strand of NQII01000909.1, from coordinate 580,416 downwards.
TCTCAAACATTAATCAAGTATTTCTCGGTCCAAACATTCCTCAAACTTTCCTCAAACATTCCTCAGATATTCATTCCTCAAACATTCTCAAGTTTCATTTAAACTTATTAAATGGACATCAGAAATACTTCCAAATGAATAAAATTTCTCCTTGTGTTCTTGCTCACTGAATGTTAAACAAGCTATTGTAGTTCAGTGCCTAGATCACGATATACGTTTTATGGAAGAACGGTTGGGTGAGGAATGATAAATAAAACACAAAATCGTGCAGATATAAATTTATGTTTCACTTATTTTGTACACTTGAACTTTGCGTTACTCAGCTGCAGGAATTAATTGATGAATGATGATATATCATTAATGTGCAAGTAATTTCAAGGAAAATTAATCATAAATTCGAGTGTATCAACACATTCTTTTGGATCATCAGAGAATACAAAGCCAATATCTTAGTCTTCCATAATTTTAGACCACTGTTCACTGCAGACTTGATGGAGAGATCTGCGAATGTGTCGGGAAAATCACAACCCTCTTCATCAACACTGACTTCATTATCATCTTTACCACCTTTATCTTCAACATTGACATCAAACGCGTTTCCTTTTCTTCGCAGCTAGAGTCTTGATGCCCCAGCATTAGTATCTATAGCTATTGGTAATAAATTTTTTTCCAGAGTATTGTAAAATTCAAATAATAGTTTTGCAAGTATATATTTCGCAAAAACCGACTGTTTAATATGTCGTATGTCGCTTGCATTGACCGCGGTACCTCGTTTTCCGTGAATATAGTACACAGCTAAGTAGAAGGAGGCAGCAATGGCAATACATAGTGTCTTTCTGTAAGCGAAATAACACTAAACTTGTAAGTCTTAATGTATCTGTATAAGTCATTACCTCGAGCGAATTGTCTGTAACAGTTTTGGCAGCTGGATATTACCTGAGAAGGATTCTTCACACACCAACTCTTATCATTTCTCTGCAACATGCCGCTAAGAACTTCGCAGAAAACTTCACGAAACACATAGTGTAAATAGAATCATACACTAAGTTAGTCATGAAAAATATCGTACATCGCGAATCACATCGCGAAGTAAGTCGCGCTCGAAACATGTAGTGAAGTATGTAAACTGAAGAGCCAAAAAAACTGGTACACCTGCCTAATATCGTGTATGGCCCCGCGAGCAAGCAGAAGTGCCGCAAGACGACGTGGCATGGACTCAACTAATGTCTGAAGGTATGCAGGAGGCAATTCACACCATGAATCCTGCAGGGCAGTCCACAAATCCACAGGAGTGCGAGTCGGTGGAGATCTCTTCTGAACAGCACGTTGCAAGGCATCCCAGATATGCTCAAAAATGTTCATGTCTGGTGGTTTAGGTGGCCAATGGAAGTGTCTAAAGTCAGAATAGTGTTCCTGGAGCCACTCGGTAGCAATTCTCGACGTGTGGGGTGTCGTATTGTTCTGCTGGAATTGCCCACGTCTGTCGGAATGCACAATAGACATGAATGGGTGCAGGTGATCGGACAGAATGCTTACGTATCTGTCACCTGCCAGAGTCGTATCTAGACGTATCAGGGGTCCCATTTCAAGCCAACTGCACACGCCCCATACTATGACAGAGCCTCCACAAGCTTGAACAGTCGCCTGTTGACATGTATGGTCCATGGATTCATGAGGATGTCTCCATACCCGTACACGCTCATCCGCCCGATACAATTGAAACAAGACTCGTCAGACCAGGCAACGTGTTTCCAGTCATCAACAGTCCAATGGCGGTGTTAGCGGGCCCAGGCGAGGCGTAAAGCTTTGTGTCGTGCAGTCAACGAAGGTGCACGAGTGGGCCTTCGGCTCCGAAAGCCCATATCAATGATGGTCCGTTGAATAGTTCGCACATTGGCACTTGTTGATGGCCCAGCATTGATATCTGCGCCAATTTGAGAAAGGGTTGCATGTCTGTCACGTTTAATGATTCTCGCCAGTCGTCGTTTGTCCCGTTCGTTCACGATCTTTTTCCGGCAGCAGCGATGTCGAATATTTGATGTATTACCGGATTCCCGATAATCACGGTTCACTCGTGCAATGGTCGTACGCAAAAATACCAATTTTATCGCTACCTTGGAGATGCTATGTCCCATCTTTCGTGGGCCGTCTATAACACAACGTTCAAACTCACTTAAATCTTGATAACCTGCCAGTGTAGCAGCAGTAAGCGATCTAGCAACTTTGCCAGACGCTTACTTTCTTACACAGGCGCTGCCGACCGCATCGCGTTACTCTGATTGGTTCCATACCTCTGTTATTTGCATACGCACGCTTGCACCAGTTTTTTTTTTTTGGCTCTCCAGTGTATATCCTTTGTTCTGAAGATACATACTGGTAATAAGGAATATTAGCATTTTTCTGCGAAAATTTCTGGTTTATTAAGGATTGGGAAAGGATATCTGCTGTATCCTTTGTAAACCAATGGGATATGAGTAAGTAATAAGAATATTCCTTAGTTTTCCCTTACGTCCATATTAGTAAGTGTTCAATTTTTATTGCATTTTTTTTCTTATTTTAATCCACTACGGTTATAGGTAATTTCTATGGATGATTTATATTGACAGGAATTTTCTCAATATCCCACATACTTATTGCAATAATAGCAATCAGTGATTTTCTAAATACCCGAAGTATTAACGAGTATGGCTGACTTTTGAAAGAGTTTATGTCCTGCAAGGANCAATCAGTGATTTTCTAAATACCCGAAGTATTAACGAGTATGGCTGACTTTTGAAAGAGTTTATGTCCTGCAAGGATTTATAATAAAACAACCGTATCAATACCAAATATTGTAGAGGAAATCCTGTATGTCCACTAATATTCTCTTCAAAACATCAAGGAGTTTAATAGGACATCCTAGACAGCTCCTTTCAGAACGAAATAGGGATGTTCCAAGTTCATCCACTGTAAGGATATATCTGGGATATCAAGGAGGTGAACACGCCATCGAAGGAGTTCCTTTATTGGAGGTCATGGGCTGATCCAAAAGCCACACGGTATCGTAGGGATTTCATAGCTATCAATATCATCATAATACAACAGGATATCATAAGGACTTTGTGTGATATATGTTCTTAGAGTACCGCTGTTAATTATGACCACAACAGAGANTACAACAGGATATCATAAGGACTTTGTGTGATATATGTTCTTAGAGTACCGCTGTTAATTATGACCACAACAGAGACGGTTTTCCTTAACAATTGAGCTGACGTTCTTGGTAATTTTCCTTATTTTGTCGGCTGGAGTTTGCTGTCAATTNGACGGTTTTCCTTAACAATTGAGCTGACGTTCTTGGTAATTTTCCTTATTTTGTCGGCTGGAGTTTGCTGTCAATTTTCGAATTAGTTTAAATTTTGGAACCAATTAAGTATGTGAAGTGTAAGGCAGCGTGGGCAAATTGGAAGAGGCCCCATGAACGCTATAATGACTATTATTGGTATGTTGAACAGAAGACGTCACCCGATTGCTTTGCTATGGGAGAAATGTTTACAACCCAGTCCCAGTTCCAACCAGCAGTAACATGCTGACTGCAGGTGACGTGGTTCCTCTTTTACCAAGTCACAGCCTGGTTCAATTAATGACTTTTCTGTAGCCACGAATTGTAAATTTATTTTTTGCGTTATAAAACGCCTCATTTCCTTGNTGGTTCAATTAATGACTTTTCTATAGCCACGAATTGTAAATTTATTTTTTGCGTTATAAAACGCCTCATTTCCTTGCGAAATTGGTAAACACGGAAAGTGTCACGTTGCATCTGGAGACTATTCATGGTAAAGATAAACTGTCATGAAGATTTTATTAGAAACATGTGTCAGCGAAAATAATTTTATCAATTAGATCTCCAGTTATTGTAAAAATTTAAAATTGCATAATCCTTCTTTAAAATATACGTTAATGGTTTTGCATGTCATTAATGTTCTTGGGTAAGAAAACATAAGTTTTAATAAAACAATTAGTAACATTTCAGTAATCTTAAGATAATACAATTTAAGTTTTCTTTATCATCTTTCGTGATAAATAATTCACACCTGATATTTGTATTTATATTATACTTGGAGGAACACTGGGACCAATTTCTGCCAATATCATTTAAACAGCATCATCTCGTAAGTGCTGTCATGTGTAACCATATCATTTCACATTGTTCAAAATAGACGAAAGTCACATGTTGTATGTACACCATCTTCAGCGCTGATCCACACATCATTTTTGAATTAATATCTGCTGCTTTCATGTTAGAAAGTAATTTTATGTGATTGGCCACAAAAACTTTGGTGGTAGGAGCTTGGGTAAATAGGATTTATTTTTCACAGATTAGTTCGTATTGTGTAAAAAATTAAAACCAGCTTAGAAAAGTTCAGCCAGCATTATCTTTACTCTTTGTTGCTGTCATATTAAGAAAACCAAACGTCTAATGTTTACTTGACGGCAAGCTTGTAATCTAGTTCACAACTTTAAAAAGTGCGAGTTTCAGGGAAATAATTTTACTTTGAATTCTTTGTTACAGGAGGTGCAAGGAAGGAAAAAACCAACAGTCAGATGAAGGAAATAATAAAGAATTATTTATGTCATATGCATTGTATTCAAGTGCAAAATTTTAAAAACATCTTACTTTTGTATGTTCTTCCACTATTGTAATAATTGTCATCCAATTCCTAGCAATGTGGTTATTACATAGTATAATATTTTCAAACTATTCATAAAACGTTTGTGATGTTATAATGCATGAATAATATTNTTTCTTACACAGGCGCTGCCGACCGCATCGCGTTACTCTGATTGGTTCCATACCTCTGTTATTTGCATACGCACGCCTGCACCAGTTTTTTTTTTTTGGCTCTCCAGCGTATATCCTTTGTTCTGAAGATACATACTGGTAATAAGGGATATTAGCATTTTTCTGCGAAAATTTCTGGTTTATTAAGGATTGGGAAAGGATATCTGCTGTATCCTATGTAAACCAATGGGATATCAGTAAGTAATAAGAATATTCCTTAGTTTTCCCTTACGTCCATATTCGTAAGTGTTCAATTTTTATTGCATTTTTTTTCTTATTTTAATCCACTACGGTTATAGGTCATTTCTATGGATGATTTATATTGACAGGAATTTTCTCAATATCCCACATACTTATTGCAATAATGGTAATCAGTGATTTTCTAAATACCCGAAGTATTAACGAGTATGGCTGACTTTTGAAAGAGTTTATGTCCTGCAAGGATTTATAATAAAACAACCGTATCAATACCAAATATTGTAGAGGAAATCCTGTATGTCCACTAATATTCTCTTCAAAACATCAAGGAGTTTAATAGGACATCCTAGACAGCTCCTTTCAGAACGAAATACGGATGTTCCAAGTTCATCCACTGTAAGGATATATCTGGGATATCAAGGAGGTGAACACGCCATCGAAGGAGTTCCTTTATTGGAGGTCATGGGCTGATCCAAAAGCCACACGGTATCGTAGGGATTTCATAGCTATCAATATCATCATAATACAACAGGATATCATAAGGACTTTGTGTGATATATGTTCTTAGAGTACCGCTGTTAATTATGACCACAACAGAGAATTACCAATATTTGAAAGTGATTGCAATTGGATTTCCAAGGCATGTAAGTTTTGATTTATACACGATTACATGAATATTATTCACTTTGAATATTTGGTGTTATAAAAAATGTATTAGCTTAGAATTATAAAAAAAAAAGATTATTTTATCAAAATCCTCGTTCCTCTAGAGATATTTATATGATTTTTATGCACTGTTGAGAATACCTTCAATATATAAATATACTATAAAATATTTTAATGAACAACATATTCTCCACTTAATGATATTCTATTAAAAATAAAATAAACTCCCTGCATTTAAACATTAAATTGGAATTATTGGAGTCTCATTAAGATTTCAATAATACCTTGTCATAAACATTCAGATAAACTTCGTTCCATCACATATCTTTAACTTGCACTCCTGCTATGGGTATTGTCGTTTTTCTGTGAAAGATGTTTATTTAGTAAGCATGGGGAGGAAATTGGAAGCACAGTTTCGGAGTATTTTTAATTTGCATTTTTAATTTAGTTCCTGTTACTTGATATGGGAAAAGAATCTCTAGCAGCAAGAAAAAAATTACGTTTCAGTCATACTTAATAATATTTAATTACTTAAAAGATTATAATACACACGAAATTGTGTAAATTTTGCATAGTCACTTCAAAATATGGTTATGAAATTACACCACATTGACTTTGATTTCTACCAAATTATTTATATTTGATCAGCGTGTTGACATGTTTGAACACGCTACATTTTGTACTTTAGCGGATGTTTCATAATCTATAAATAATCTCCCAAGAATTTTTTAGTTTTTGTAATAGAAAAAATGTCTGCTCAATGTGTGTATGGATGTCAATGGGTAGGGAGAGGTTGCAATCGAAAGCCTAATGAGAGAACAAATTTACTGTTTCCACGGGCCAGGTGTGGTCCCGATAAGTCTAAGTTAGTATCTGCATATAGTTATCATTTGTCGCGAGCATGCCGAAACTTATTCTTTACATATTACAATAGTTCTCATATTGAACGTTTTGTCTTAAGAAATAAAAGCTTTCTTTGCTCGTGTTTGCATCTTTAACAGATATAAGTCTCACAACAGTTGATGAGATACTTCCTTCTTTCCGCTTGCTAGTACCAAATATGGGTTTTTTTTTCAAGCGCCAATCTCTCAGATACACGCAGGCCTACTTGTGTGAACTTCATTTTGATGGGAATGAGTTCCGGGATGAAGATGGACTGCTGCGGATTCAAGAAGCGGTTCCGACAATCCAGACTGCCAATGAGAGTATGTTAAGTAGTCCATCGTTGTTACGAAATAACTGAACATTCTGAATGTGAAGAAAATAGTTTCCTAATCGTTTTCCCAAATTTTAATGTAACAGTTCAACTGATAACCCAGGTTAGTTGAAATTCCAAGTGTTACACACTGCAGCAATCAAGTGCCAGCAACTAACAGTAAGCACCTAAGTATAAGTGGGTAGGTTTGAATGCAAATTGGAATGTATGCACTCATTGAATGAATTTATTAAATTTTCATTTGTTCAGGCATGAATGGTTATATTAATCTACGTTTATTTTTTATGCTAGTCTTAATATATTGCAATTCTTTAAAGCACGTAAGAGGTGGTGATAATATTTGATTTCCTTCGAAACTTGCCACTAGTATTCATTTCGCGTCAGTTAGGTACAATATTATGATAAAACTGTAACTGCTTTTGTTCTTGTTGCTACATCATCTAGCAAATAATTATACCAGGGCTTACTAGAAAAAATTTGGTATTTAATTTTTATATATTTAAGATGAACTTTTATAATGTGTGCACACAATGTGATAAGAAAAATTGTAAGCTTGTACATGAGTGTTTTTTGAAATAATACTAGTATCATTCACAACATACAATACATAAATACTGGAAAACATACGGGCGCAGTGTGCAGTGAAGTACACATGGAGAAAGTTTATACTTTCTACATGTTGTCTTGTGATTTATAATAATAATATTTGCTAATGCTTTCAATAATGGTCCTGGTTGATTTCTGCCTGTTAATTTGTGCCTGCCCTTATTGGATTGTTTATGAACGCTTTAATTTTTTTAAGTTATTTTTTTTCCTTTCAAGTTATAATTTGTGTTGGCACAGTTTTCAGCAGACACTGGGTAATTCTGAAGAATATGAGCTTTTGAAAATAATCGTAAAAATATTCTTGAAGAAAAATCATAATAAGATAGGTTCCTTGTTTTATTTGCTAACATAAAGATAACTGTGGTAGTGGTGAGCGCTATGGAAGTAAGGGAATATGCAGGCCAAAATTTGAGAAAAATAGTAAAAATTACTTCACAGTAAATGCCGAAATGCACGAAAAAAGTTGAAATTGTTCACAAATGACTCCATATTAGTGAATTCACCTAAACCTGCATCACTTCCCGAATGGCGAGCAATAGACAGTACGTAGTGCAAACCAGTGTACTTACTTAATACAGTTTTAACCAGATTATGTACGAAGCAAGTGAAATTTTATGTAACATGTAAATTAGTACACATTTTGGACTTGCTGCTGATTTCACTCCGGGAAGCACAGTGGCGCCGATTTTATGTGAATTCACTTTTCTAGAGATAGTTGGCGGTCGGTACAATACTTTAACAATTTCGAACCTCTAAAAAGGTAAATACATGCACCTACTACCATCACCAACATCGGCTACAGTAACGCTAACAAACTCATTTCCTCACTGAAAACTTCACAAATGTCAACAATGTTAGAAAAATAAAATGCCACATTCAACAAAAATAGTCAAAGATCTAGTGTTGCATTAATGCATTTAGTAAACAACCAATTGTCAGTTAAAAATAAAGGAAACACTACTTCTTTCTACCCATGTTGTTGGCCAAAAGTTATTCTGAACCCTATTATATTACTTACAACAGGAACATTTTCCACAGGTTTGTTGTGAAAGAAAATAATCACTCTCCATGACCAAGTCAGTTACCGTTAACACAGTGATCTACTTAATAGTTGAAAAGATAATGCCAAACTAAGATCGTAACTATAAAATTGAACACGTTCATGCTCAAATTTAAAAATTCTCAACTTCCTATACACTCGAACACCACGCATAATGGTTATTGTAACACATCACACAGTGAAATTAGAAAATTTTTTGGTGTTTTTTTCTGTCATGGTTATTTTTTCAATTCGGATAATTAATTTCATTTATTGAACCTATAGTCTTCGTAGTAACACAAATTTTCGTTTTTTATCATGTACATTTTTACTTTACATTTGTATAATGAATAATTAAGGTTATACTATTTATAGAATAATTTTTAATGTGTTTTTATTTTAGGTTTCTCTGCATCTTCTTACCAGGAACCGAACTGAACTTGTTCTATTTTGGTTTACGTATTTTCTAAAATTATACAACCTCTTTTTCAAGGCACCTAATTCAAAATTGGAATGTTTGACGAATAAAATTATTGCAAATTTCTTTTAAATATTGACGGTTTTCCTTAACAATTGAGCTGACGTTCTTGGTAATTTTCCTTATTTTGTCGGCTGGAGTTTGCTGTCAATTTTCGAATTAGTTTAAATTTTGGAACCAATTAAGTATGTGAAGTGTAAGGCAGCGTGGGCAAATTGGAAGAGGCCCCATGAACGCTATAATGACTATTATTGGTATGTTGAACAGAAGACGTCACCCGATTGCTTTGCTATGGGAGAAATGTTTACAACCCAGTCCCAGTTCCAACCAGCAGTAACATGCTGACTGCAGGTGACGTGGTTCCTCTTTTACCAAGTCACAGCCTGGTTCAATTAATGACTTTTCTGTAGCCACGAATTGTAAATTTATTTTTTGCGTTATAAAACGCCTCATTTCCTTGTGAAATTGGTAAACACGGAAAGTGTCACGTTGCATCTGGAGACTATTCATGGTAAAGATAAACTGTCATGAAGATTTTATTAGAAACATGTGTCAGCGAAAATAATTTTATCAATTAGATCTCCGGTTATTGTAAAAATTTAAAATTGCATAATCCTTCTTTAAAATATACGTTAATAGTTTTGCATGTCATTAATGTTCTTGGGTAAGAAAACATAAGTTTTAATAAAACAATTAGTAACATTTCAGTAATCTTAAGATAATACAATTTAAGTTTTCTTTATCATCTTTCGTGTTAAATAATTCACACCTGATATTTGTATTTATATTATACTTGGAGGAACACTGGGACCATTTTCTGCCAATATCATTTAAACAGCATCATCTCGTAAGTGCTGTCATGTGTAACCATATCATTTCACATTTTTCAAAATAGACGAAAGTCACATGTTGTATGTACACCATCTTCAGCGCTGATCCGCTCACCATTTTTGAACTAAGATCTGCTGCTTTCATGTTAGAAAGTAATTTTATGTGATTGGCCACAAAAACTTTGGTGGTAGGAGCTTGGGTAAATAGGATTTATTTTTCACAGATTAGTTCGTATTGTGTAAAAAATTAAAACCAGCTTAGAAAAGTTCAGCCAGCATTATCTTTACTCTTTGTTACTGTCATATTAAGAAAACCAAACGTCTAATGTTTACTTGACGGCAAGCTTGTAATCTAGTTCACAACTTTAAAAAGTGCAAGTTTCAGGGAAATAATTTTACTTTGAATTGTTTGTTACAGGAGGCACAAGGAAGGAAAAAACCAACAGTCAGATGAAGGAAATAATAAAGAATTATTTATGTAATATACATTGTATTCAAGTGCAAAATTTTAAAAACATCTTAATTTTGTATGTTCTTCCACTATTGTAATAATTGTCATCCAATTCCTAGCATTGTGGTTATTACATAGTATAATATTTTCAAACTATTCATAAAACGTTTGTGATGTTATAATGCATGAATAATATTNTTGTGGTTATTACATAGTATAATATTTTCAAACTATTCATAAAACGTTTGTGATGTTATAATGCATGAATAATATTGATTGTTTGTGCAGTAAGATAGTGTTATGAATTTTCACAAATTTCCAAATGTCGGTTAGCATAGCAAGATCCTTTAAAGGAAGAAAATTAATTAAATAAAAAATATATTAATAAATACCTTATTTTATTTCCAAACAATAAGAAAACTCCAATCTTACAATATCGATAATAATTGCTATCACTTGCTTCTTACAGCTAATATTTACATAATTTTCCATAATTTCTTCGAAATTAATAACACCAAACTCTTAAACCCAGTCTTTAAAAACACTTCTCTTACACATAGTGAATTCCTTTAAAATAATAAACTTGCATTCTGACAGTTCCAGTATTTACATTCAAAACGGTATCACTCGTCCATTCAAGTCCTGCCTTATTTCAATCCTGGTATCGCCAGTTTTCCTGTCCGGAATGTTCTGTAGCCCCTGAGAGCTCCAGTGCACATGCACNACGACTTACGCGTTGGGCGTAGTCTGTTGAAGTGTTCTAATTGTCGTGGACGATTATTTTATTCGATGGAGCTATGGTTAGGGTCTACGGTCTGCCTCCATCGATTCACCATTTTAACGTACTATTTTATTTCAGATTCTAGCTGGTATTAATACGTGAATGAGGCTTTACTGGGCCCCTAAAACGCTACCCACCTTTAAACAAACTGCTCCACTTAATACCTTGAATTTTTCTAGTCATCAATGTAAATATTTGTATTTTAGAAACGTTTTAATATTACTCTGTTCGTTTTTGTAATTAAACATTTATTGAAAATTTTGAGTAACGTAATACTAGTGAATAAGTAATTGCGCGACAATATATACTTTTGTATGAGTGTTTGAAGTTTTCCTTGTCAACAGAGTTACTTTTTGAAATTTCTGAAACAGTTTACACTGCTTGGCTTGTTTTCCAAGTTAAATATTTATTGTAATCTTGAACTGCGGAAATACTTTTGAGAGAGCAATTCCAACTATTTGCATGAGTATTTTAATCTATATTTTTTGCATTTTTAGCCTTTGGCAATACAAATTTTTTATGTCACATTTTTGTAAAAAATTCAATGTAAATGTTCAATCCAAAGGTGCTGCTAACTTGTCAAATGTTTTGAAATTACAGAGATTGAGAGTGACATCGCCTTTGTATTATTTGTGCTACGGCACATGTAGTTCTGCGTTTACTCTGCAATGTTTTTTCTAATATATGTTTTTTGTATTTGTTACATTAAATGGCCTAGGTGGGGTTCATCCACACTATGAAGAGGGAAGAGCTGATACATTTTCCACGCGACCTCTATTATGAAGTGGATGAGGCCTTGACGGTGGCGGATCTGCGCCGAACGGCCGTGGGCTGTTGGCGTGGTCAGAGTCTGATGGCGCCACCCTACGAGCGAGTGAACCCGGTGAGTATCCCCAATTGGCCCCTAAAATTGACAAATTATTCATTTTTCCCCTTCAACGCATTTCTCCATTAACTTCCTTAGAACCTGTCCACATTAAGCAATTTTTTTACTGCCGTAAATATNCAATTTTTTTACTGCTGTAAATATTTTAGCCACTTTGTATTTGAGTTCAGAAAGCTGTTTGTTAAAAGACATTTCCATCAAGTGTGAATGGATTGTATTAAAGTTACTCCGTGAGGAGATTACGTCCTTAGAAAGTGTTACCGTTTTGGGTTTTAAACGCTGGGTAATTCAGGCTCGGTTCTCCCCGCGCGTTAAGCGCCCTGTGAACGCGACTTTATTTTTAGATTTCAAAGGCTGGGCGAGGAGATGTGTGAGTTTGTAGATTCTATTTGTGCATATCACGATGCCTTGGGTCTGCAAATGAGCGAAAAAATTAGTCAGTGTCATCGTTGACAATGTGGCCCCCAATGTATGTACGCAATACACGCTCGTTTCCCACGCCACGTTTTTTTAGCGAGCTGCGCCACGTAGAAGTAGAGGTTCAAGGTCGTATTATGGCTTCTAGTGAATATCGTGTTTGTTTCCCCCTCCTGTGCCAGCCGACCGGGATGGCAACTCCTCGTCGCCCGGCCGCCTTTGCAATATACACTACGTCGAGCAACGTCACTCTCCGGTGCGTTGCAGTAGTTGCGCTGCTCTAGGTCACGCTGTGAGAAATTGTCAGCTCAGTAGGCGTTCAAAGTTCAAAAGGAAATGTTTTCGTTGCAGCGAGCACGGGTACCTGCGTAGTTACTGCCAAAAGCCGGGAAACGAAATGAGACTGTAAATAGACGTAAGCCTTCCAGTCGCATCAAAAATAATTCCCGCGCACTGTCAGGAAGTGTACAGTGTTGGATCACTTGTGGAGAGCAAAATATTTCCTTTGGTTGACACCGGGGCTACCCATTGTGTTACGAGTGATTCCTTTTTAATAAATAAACTGCTGAATTCCAAGATCATTTCCATGGAGCTTGTCAGTTCTATTTCAGAGAAAAGTTTGCGTTTCGCTAACGGCAACATAGTGGTGAACCTTCACTTTAAGATCGGTAGGTTTCCAGGGACGTTTCCGTTTTGGGTTTTTTCTCATCTGCCATTCAACGTTATTTTAGAACTATGATTATTATGTAAGTCTAGGGCGTCAGTTAACTTTGACTTGTTTTATTTGTCATTTGGGTTCGCTCCGAATATCAGGATGGGATTTTAGGTCAACGCAGTTCCAGAGGTGTTTTCTCCTTTCTTGGATGGCACTAGTTCTGCCAATAAATATCGTGTGCGTTTGGATCAATTGAGGGAAAAATTTAACGACGTAATCTCTTTACGCATAGGAATGTGTGGCGTTCTCCCTAACAAGTTTTCGTTGACAGACGACATCCCGGTCCGGGACCGTCATTTTAAATGCCCCCCCCCCTCCCAAGCTCCAAGCATTCCGAGAAATCATTCAGAAACTGTTAGAAGCAGGTGAGATAGTCCTTTCTACTTCGGATTATTGTTCGCCGCGATGGTGGGTGCGTAAAAACGACGATAACAAATAAATTTTGGTGGTTAACAATTTCCTGGTAAATAAAATGTTTCGTAACGATGCTTTTCCTTTGCCAACCATTGATTGCGCCCTTCAATACTTGGGTAAAGCCCATGTGTTTTTCGTCTTAGATTTGAACAACAGTTTCCATCAGTGTTTACTTTATCCCTCTTGTAGGAAATACAAGGCCTTCAGTACACCTTGGAGCCAATACGAGTTTACTCGTATTCCTATGGGCTCCAATTTTGGTGTAGTCAAGCCTTTTCACGTGTGTTGAATTTTGTCTTGCCCGAATTTAAGTTCACATTTGTTTTTGATTATATTGACGACATTATGGTTTATAGTGAAGTCCTTGAGTTTCACTTGACTCCTCTCCACCAGGTTTTCCTTAAAATGCAAGAAGTAAATCTGACTGTGAATCCAGATAAAGTCACCTTAGTTTCCGATAAGGCGAAGTTTCTGGGATATTTGCTCTGGGAGGGTCGTTTGATGATGGACCCCGACCGTGTGTTCCCCATATTTAATTTTATTCGTCTGAAAACACTGAAGGGAGTACAGAAATTTATAGGCATATTATGTTACTATTCAAAGATTATTAGCCATATTTCTGAAATAGCAGCGCCTCTTAACATGAAAAAGAAAGGGACCGAAATAGACATGTTCCGTCCCCAATAATTGTCACGATATGTTGCACCATTTTCCCATTAACTTATAATTTCAACAACCAGTTTCTTAAATAAAAAAAGAAGGATAAACAAAAACTAATCGTTTCAATAAACACCACAATTAATCCAAACAAAAATACAAATTCGAAAAATTTTAGATAAGTCGATGGTGTGTACGCAAATTTTTGGTATATGTCGGTGAAGTAAACATAATTTAAATGATAGATCGATTTTAAATGTACATAGCGCCATTTGTAGACAATGTAATCAATATTGACAAATCACGATATTACCACAATTTTGTGTTACGTATGAGTAGGTTCTTAGATTTTAAGCTCTCTAAATTTAATGATGTATTACCTAGAACCATTTTAGTTAATATAACTGTTTTATTGTTGGTTTAGTTCTAAGAAACTGTTCACCACGTGTTAATTTAATTATTGATATTTATAATACTTTCACAAAGTTTACAGTTAATAGGATATTATGAAAAAATTTTCTTATACAAACTTTTAACCCTCATTTTACCCCTTTAAGTGTCGAATTTTGATCAACCCCTTGTTAATGACTGCCCACATTATATAGTGAATGTTTTCTCAAAGATTCATGGTCCTAGGGACAATGGCTGAGTCTGTGCGTTGATATGTGAGTCAGTCAGTTAGTTTTTTCTTATAAATATGTATATATACATACATACACATATATAGGCTATATATTAATGCAATGTCTTCTAAATTAAAAAAAGAACTATCTTCATTTATTCACATTTGTTACACATATACTTCATTGGCGAAATTTCAAACATGCACTTTAACTTTTCAGGTCAAGAAATTATATACGTTTTTGTTACATAATATAGGATAAACTACATTTCAATAATTATTTTTAATACCAAGCTCCTAATCGAGATCTTAAAAACCCTGGAATCAAAATTTTTTGGCCAATAATTTTCTTTATTTTTTTCGGCCACGTTATGTGGAAAATCTTCCACTGTACGGCATTCGAACTGTTTCCGAGTTTACACCGAACGTACTTTGGATTGATGCGAAAAATAAACGACTGGCAGATCGCTGACACAAACAACATCGAACAGGGAATGTTATGCGGTATTTGAATTCCCGTCTACGCTGATGGCGAACACGATTTTGAACATTTGTTCCGTTCTCTGTTTTATTTAAAGCTATAGGCCCAGCTTCAGACTGAAGTGTGCTGGTGCACTGTCGTTTATGTCGATTAATCTTGTAATATATTAGGTAGGCGATCGTCCTTTAAGGTACAATAGACGGCCGAAAATGATGCTTGTCACCGATGACCCTCGCCCTGTTATTCAGTGAAAACCTGACGTGATTCATTAATGACGTGGCAGTGAGAGATCTGGGCGGCGCTTGACAGTAGTCTTCAACGCGGATTGGGGCGAAGTGAGGTGCAGATGGAGGTGACAAAATGCAATGGTGTGGGAAACGGGAGTATTTCGAGAAAATTCGTTAGGTTTAGTGTCCGCTGTATTTCCCAGGTGAGTAAACCTATGATTGATCACGCTGGGGACCGAACCTAGCTCTTCGTGGTAGAGGGCGAGTGGTTTGACCATGGCAACAGCGCTCACAAGAAAATTGCATCTATCGTCACACCCCAGGACTTCGTACTGCCCGGGCTGTCATCACAAAGGCGAGCTGTTCCGGCAGAATACTGGTTTTTAGAGAAATAGGCGATGTCAATCCATCCGGATCGAACCGGGTATTTCAGAGTGGCTACTGATTAAGCTGAACCAACCAATAATCGTAGTTTGCAAGGCAACATTGTTAACAGCATGATTTAAAACATGCTTAATTTTAGGCTAGAATTAAAATTTATCAAGTTTACCTCCGTGGTAGTTATCTACTCTATGTGAATTATGCCCTCACATTTATCGGAATAAAAGATAAAATACTACCTAAAGGCAGGATATTCTACTAATAATTTCACACGCAATTAGTGTCACGATGACCTGTGAAAGGTTCATTTCGCAGAAGGAAACTCATTTCTAACGTCATCGCATACATTAACAAGGAACAATGCTTCCATTGTATTAGCATTTATCAAAATTCAGTTTTTTTTTTGTAAACTACGCTTGACTGCATGGGACACTTTATTCCTGAATTAATGATCTATACTTGTGAAAATTCCAACATTTTACCTTCTTTCCAGTAACCAAGCAGTAACCCTACAACTGTTGTTGAATTGCCCTTTGTAGTGAGGCTGCCCGAATTTCCCCGTCAGCTTCTCTGACAGCTTTGGCTGAATGGAACTCACGGTCGCCGTTGTTCCCTTTTGTCAGATAGTTTCGACTCGTTCAGGCTTTGACGTGACAGTGTTGATCGTATCTGTCGGGAAAGTGTATCACGTGAAATTTTATAAGCTGCCAATCTACTGTCGTTACATGTCAGTTCATTTCGAGCACCAAACTGCAAAACTGCGTACAACTCGCGGTACGCCAGTGTTGTCCACAACGTGGTTTAGCGGTTTTATTAATTTGTGTATTATTCGACCAGCCGCGATAAACACTCAAGTTTACTGCCTTCACGCCAACATATCTTACTTGCACTTTAATTTAACGTTACGTATTTCAATATTTTACAGAATAGTGTGTTCGCATGGGAAGTCAAATCATTCATTATATTATCACCCTTGGTGGAGGGGAGCAGTCTAGCCACTACACCAGTGCGGCCCCAGCACAGTAAAGGAGACATCAAAATCATTCCAGATAATTATATATATATATATATATATATATATACACTGGAGAGCCAAAAAAAACTGGTATAGGCGTGCGTATGCAAATAACAGAGGCATGGAACCAATCAGAGTAACGCGATGCGGTCGGTAGCGCCTATTTAAGACAAGCGTCTGGCAATGTTGCTAGATCGGTTACTGGTGCTACAATGGCAGGTTATCAAGATTTAAGTGAATTTTAACGTTGCGTTATAACACGGTGCTCGAGAGATGGGACACAGCATCTCCGAGGTAGTGATAAAAATTTGGATTTTCGCGTACGACCATTTCACGAGTGAACCGTGATTGTCGGGAATCCGGTAAAACATCAAAGATTCGACATCGCTGCGGCCGGAAAAATATCGTGAACGAACGGGACAAAAGACGACTGACGAGAATCATTAAACGAGACAGACATGCAACCCTTTCTCAAATTGACGCAGATTTCAATGCTGGGGCATCAACAAGTGCCAATGTGCGAACTATTCAACGGACCATCATTGATATGGGCTTTCGGAGCCGAAGGCCCACTCGTGCACCTTCGTTGACTGCACGACACAAAGCTTTACGCCTCGCCTGGGCCCGCCAAGACCACCACTGGACTGTTGATGGCTGGAAACACGTTGCCTGGTCTGACGAGTCTCGTTTCCAATTGTATCGGGCGGATGGACGTGTACGGGTATGGAGACATCCTCATTAATCCATGGACCCTACATGTCAAAAAGGGACTGCTCAAGCTTGTGGAGGCTCTGTCATGGTATGGGGCGTGTGTAGTTGGCGTGAAATGGGACCCCTGATACGTCTAGATACGACTCTGACAGGTAACAGATACGTAAGCATCCTGTCAGATCACCTGCACCAATTCATGTCCATTGTACATTCCGACAGACGTGGACAATTCCAGCAGGACAATGCGACACCCCGCACGGTAAGAGTTGCTACCGAGTGGCTCCAGGAACACTCTTCTGACTTTAGACACTTCCATTGGCCACCTAAATCTCCAGACATGAACATTATTGAGCANGCTACACGATATTAGGCAGGTGTACCAGTTTTTTTGTCTCTTCAGTGTATATAACCTTACTGAAGTGTGCTGCACAACCAGTACGTCTGTAATCGTTGTGGTGGTGCATTTATCAACCGTAATGTTGCACTTGACAGACTTCCAACGAGGGCAAATTGTTCGTACCCGATTATTTGGTGCGTTCGTGACAACTGTCGCAGACCTACTAGAGGTATCGGGAACTACATATCTAGTGTCACGACAGCCCTCAGAAATAAGAGGTTATTAATGAGGATTGTTACCTTTAATAAGAAGACCGCAATCACGTAAGTGACTGCTGAGTTTAATATGCGTCTAGAGAACAGTGTCATTGAAAATAGTGCCACGGGAAATCCATAAACAAAACATTAATTNGGTTATTAATGAGGATTGTTACCTTTAATAAGAAGACCGCAATCACGTAAGTGACTGCTGAGTTTAATATGCGTCTAGAGAACAGTGTCATTGAAAATAGTGCCACGGGAAATCCATAAGCAAAACATTAATTGCAGAGATGTTTGGTGGGACAACTTGACTTCATGGCAGAATGTAACAGGTAAGTATTTTTAAATTTTTTTTTTTTTTTTTCAAGTATTAGCCTATTCCTTTTTCTTGAAGAAAACGGGGAAAAGGCAAGTGGTTGAGAGGGTTGTAGGGGCAGTAGGCGTCGGGTAGTGATAGAGAGAATATGGTTGGTCGAGCGGAAGTTGTTTCTTTAAGCTAGCAGTTTCAGGCTAGTCCATATAGCATATCATGCCATGAGGACATTTGGGTAGTATCGAAGTTATATTTTATTTCTTTTTCGCCTTTTTTACTTTATTATGTAAGAAGTTTGGCATTACGATAATTCTGACTATTGAAATACAGGTTTGAAATTCTTATCTTTTGTTTAACTATGATTATTACCTTAATTACATTACTTCCAATTTTTCATTCGTTTTTGAGTCTTAATTGGATAACTAAAGGAAACGTAACTTAACTTATTCTTCTATGCTTTGAATTAGTAATTGATAACGCAAATTTTAGGAATTGTGGTTTAGGTTAATGGGTTTCCACCTTGTTTAGTTTACGTTTAATTTGACGTATCTTAATGCACCAAACTTAAGAGAACCGATGCAAAAATCTCCAGACAAGAATATCTCTTTGTTTTATTTTTGTTATGGTCTATATGCCATACTCGTTATAGCTGATATCGGAGGTCTGAGTTTTGAATATGTTTGTGGAAACTTGTATGCATGTGTGCGTGTGTGTTTTCTATTCCCAAGACGAGAGACAAAGTTTATGTTACAGAAATCCATGGTGTCACATTTAATGCTTTAAGAACAACTCATGAACTCCCGCTCTCGCCTTGACCAAAGTAGTCGTAGTTTTAGTATTATTTGTTATTTTTCATTGTATTTATTTCTTCTTAAATATATTATTTATTTAGGTTTAACATTATAACACATCCAGCCTTGACGCCACTCCTCTGTGAAAAGATCCTGGTAGATTCTCTCGAGCTAGATTTACGATGATTGTTTATATTGCTATAAAACCCCCCTTTACCACCCGCAGCATTAAGAAGAGGAGGTGTTAAGTTGTTTTGTTTTTGAAGTAAGTTAAGTGAAGTATAGAACTGTCGGGCTTCGTGTTAGCCTTCCTTATTAGGAAAGAGCACGTGATAGTGGCATTTTGTTTGCTTTTAGAGAACTAAGTTTTTCTGTTTTAAGGAATTTATAGGCCTCGTAAGCCGCGGCGCAAAAATATATTGCGGGGTTCATTATTTTAATTATATTGTAAACGTATATAGATACATAAAACATAAATTAGGAGGGACAGACAATTTTCCACAAGCAAAATTGTTAGTAACACGAACCCATATTCAAACCGTAGGGTATTTGCTATTTGCATACGCCATTTTTTATTCAATCCCTAATAAACTATGGGATCTCATTGCACTTAATTATGTATTTAATCTTAATAATCGTACCTTTATATAAGAGAAATATAAAATAAATATAGGCAAGTAAAGCCGAGCAGAACACACAACCTTTTCAACAATAATTTAGAGTCTAGAAAACGTTATGTCATCACAAGGGCAACTATCAAACTATTTCGACGAATATTTGTAGATTTAAATTAAATATAAGTAGTTAGAAAGGGAGCATTTAAAGACAGCGTCATGACAGGGACACAGGGACACCGAAGCTTACCAAGCAAATGGTAAACATTATGTGTTTGCATTCCGTTTCGATGGTGGCCATATTGGCAGCCAGTACGATAATCGCCTGTTCTCGCATTTCATTGCGACAGCAGTCATTTTGTTTCCATAATTTTCCAAAATATTCAAAAAAATTTTGAAAGTTTCAAAAATTTTTAAAAGACTAAAAATTTTTTTCAAAAGTTTTAATTATTTTTAAAAGTTTCAAATTTCTTCTAGAAAATTCCCGGGTGTTACGCAACATAACCTCAGGCCGCGGCTCAATAAGACAATGCCCAGATGTTATGACATAGCCTCAGGCAGCTCCCATCAGAGATGCCTGCCATGCCGCCATGACATAGCCTCGTGCTGATGTGTCCCAGCAGAGACGCCTGTCATGACATAGCCTGGAGCTATGGGACTTTCCGAGTTTTTATAGCATTTCGACAGGAGCCGCAGTGATGTAGTGGATAGACCGCATGTTAAACTTCATGCTCTTGCAATCACAGAGAAGGGGTGCTACGTTGGCAGAGTGGATAAACAGCCTCAGGAGCTCCCACCAGACACACCTGCCACGATTCCATGACATAGCCTCGGGCTGATGTCTCCCAGCAGATACACCTGCCATGATATAGCCTGGGGCTATGGGACTTTGCGAGTTTTTATAGCATATAGATGGGGGTAGCAGTGATGTAGTGGATAGAGCACTTGTTAAACTTCACGCTTTTGCAATCACAGGGAAGTGGTGCCGCGGTGGCAGAGTTGATAGACATAGCCTCAGGCGTGTCCCAACAGATGCCTGCCATGATGCCATGACATAGCCTTGGGCTAATGTCTCCCCGCAGAGATGCCCGCCATGACATAGCCTGGAGATACGGGACTTTGCGAGTTTTTATAGCATTTCGATGGGGCCACAGTGACATAGTGGATAGAGCACATGTTAAAATTCAAGATCTTGCAATCACAGGAGAGAGGTGCCGTGGTGGTAGGGTGGATAGACATAGCCTCAGGCATGTCCCAAGAGAGACGCCCGCCACGACGCCATGACATAGCCTCGGGTTGATGTGTACCTTCAAAAATGCCCATAGCTGCAGGCCATGTGTGATTTTGAGAAATATGTTACAAATATTGTTACGCCTGTAGGCAGTGTCCTCGATAAATAGCTTGGGCAAGAAGTATTTTATAAAACTTGATTTCCATTATATAGCCCCAGGCCCTGGCGATGTCCTCGAGAAATAACTTGGGCAAGAAGTATTTCAAGAACACTTCGTTTTCCGTTATATAGCCCCAGGCCCTGATGGCATCCTCGAGAAAATTACGGTTTCGTAAAAATGCAACAACACCAATATAGGCTTGGGTAATGTAAGGGAAGTAGCATTTCAAAAAAACATGTTTAAATAATCTTTCACATTCTGTTATAGCCAAAGGCTCAGACCAGTTTCCTCGAGAAATGCCGGTTTCGAAAACACATACAGGCTTGGGAAATGCGGGAGAAGTAGTGGTATTAAAAAAAACTTATGTGTTTAAATAATAATAATCGTTCATATTCCGTTATAGCCCCAGGCCCCGGTGCGGCCCCCGACTCGTCGAGTGAGAGAAATACATTTATGTGTTTTTACCGCCACTCCCCTGGGGCGACAGCGATGGATATATATATATATATATATATATATATATATATATATATATATTAAAAAGAGTTAGGACGAATATTAATCGTAGCCAAGCGGTGTGTGCGAGAAAATAAACGTGCTGTTTGCTCAGTCAGTATGCAAAAGAAGTCATGCACATACTTACATACACGTGCACACGCGTCCACTTCCANACATTTATGTGTTTTTACCGCCACTCCCCTGGGGCGACAGCGATGGATATATATATATATATATATATATATATATTAAAAAGAGTTAGGACGAATATTAATCGTAGCCAAGCGGTGTGTGCGAGAAAATAAATGTGCTGTTTGCTCAGTCAGTATGCAAAAGAAGTCATGCACATACTTACATACACGTGCACACGCGTCCACTTCCANTGTGCTGTTTGCTCAGTCAGTATGCAAAAGAAGTCATGCACATACTTACATACACGTGCACACGCGTCCACTTCCAAGACAAAAGTGGCAGGCCGCATCCCACACACACACCTGGCCTCTCCCTATCGTTCCAAAAAAAATTGAACTAAGTATTTGAGGATTTTACATAACAGAGAACATACCCGGTCTCGAGCATAAATGTTATTTTTACATAAATAGTGCTGATAAACCGATTTGCATATCAGTGCGATGATGATCGTGCCACAGTCAACCACACTTCCTGTCCACATCAGTGATGTTGACGAAGATTAAAACAACGTATTTAGATTAAATCATGGAAAGTTATTACCAGGCACCGTACAAGGTATCATAGCAGGACCGAGCAATTGCAGTATGACATTGTGCTTGTCAGTCTCTTAGAGAAACCCAATGGTCTTCGGTTCGAAAACGTTTACCTATACTCGAAATCGTTTCAATAGCCAAAGTACTTATAGCTATCGCAAATACTACAAGCCATAGCCAGACTTCGTTATTTTCTGTTTAGTAACAATGATGTGGTCGTGCAGCCAAGCAAAACCTTACCGAACTCTGTGTTTATTTTCGACGACATGGTGTGTGAGAAACAGGCGACAATGCAGCAATATTTCAGCATGGGACACTATGTAGTAGTGTATTCTATTTACTTATGTCAAATGTATTCGTGAATGCCTAAACAGCTTCTACATGACAATGCTAATTTCATAGTCCTATTTCGCATGGACGACCTCAATTTATGCAACGTTTACTCTGACCATGCTAATACCGATATTGCATTCGACAGATTTTAATAGATGTGTTCGCATTGCTGGCACGGACCTCATGGTTTCTTAGTGATAGCAAAACATTTTCCACTTGATAAGGGATGGTACCATAGGGGTTTTCATAGATCATCAGTGAAGTATGAGATACTCAGTATCCAAGTTCAGCCTTAGCGGTCTTAAGCATGCGCTGGAAAGCTGTATTATATCCACTATCAATGGGAACTGTAGTTTTGGAGGGAAACGAGCTAAGAATCTAGGCGGCACGAAACATGATGGTGATGCTGCGAATGTATCCTTTGTTCACAGCGTTACCTCGGAAGCATTGCGTCCAGTGGCGGCTCTTCAAACCAGTATCGAGACGCATCTGCGCACATTATTGGCAGGTATGACACGAATCACCACTTTAGAGACAGCACTGAGTGGTGTGGGAGAGTGCATAGCCAGCAGATTTCATACGAGCATGACAAGTGAATTGCGCTCATTGACAGAAGAGATTAAGAAACTATCTACCTTGGGTGGGAAGCTCGTTACTGTGGAAGGCCGCCTCTTGGATACTAATATACTGACCACTAACATGGATGTGCGGCTTAGTACATTAATCGAAAATGTGTCCCACCTGACAACTTTTATTACCGGGGATGCACTCGAAGCTGAGGAAGGCAGGCTGACCGGCAACACGAACATACTGTCTACCAAAATGGAGACCCAGCTTCACAAATTATCTGAAGATGTACTGAAACTGAACATGTTATGGGGTAGGATTTCAGCCATGGAGAAGAAAATCACTGATGTGGGAGAGCAAGTTAGCGCGAGAGTTCTAGCAGGTCTCACCACGAAACTAGACGGGTACCTTAATGCAAAGACTGATGGTGAGTTAACCACAATAGATAAGATGTTGGATCTCATCACAATGGAAGGCCGTCTGTTCGCCAACACGAATGTACTGTCTACCAAGCTCGACGCACAGCTTCGTAAATTATCCGATGATGTAGGGAAACTAGGCACATTAGGCGGTACTGTTTCAGATATGGAGAAGAAAATTAACGATGTGGGTGCGCAAATTAGTGGTCTCACTGCTAAACTAGACAGTCACCTTAATGACAAGACCGCGAGTGACACCACACAGACTGTAATAAGTAAGAAGTTAGAATCGAAACTCAATGCTATCAGTATGTTGTCCGTTTCAGTGACTAAACATTTTCAGACTTTAACTAATAATATGCGAAGAGTAGTGGGAAGCAAGCTACTTGCTGTGGAAGCACAGCTTGTATATTTGGGCGAACATGTTGTTTATATGTCTCTTACAACCCTCGAGGTGACATTGAGGGATAATCTGTGGGTAGCGAACGAGAGTGCAGACAAGCTGAGTGGCATGGAAACCAAGTTCACAGCAGTCGAGACAAAGCTCGGGCAGTTTGACATTAAGGATTTTGCGATCCTTTCAGCGAAAATAGTCGATCACCTTTATGCCTCAGGGGCAGGTTCGGCTACGCTTAACACATTATGTACATAGCTGGAGAGTGTAGGTAGCCTATAAACAAAACTTAGCTCGATATTCAAAGGTATGACTAATAAACTTATTACAAATATGCTCGAAGAACTGGATAGCTGTAACCGAAAGTTGAGTATGGGACTTTTGGATATTGAGGAACTTATCCACCACAGGATTGTTCGTTATTTAAATGATTTGTGCATGGACGATGAAAAATGGATACATTGCGAGCATGTGCATACTGCAGTCCCCTAGAAACTTAATACCTTCGAAGATAATGGAGCTAATGGATGTGAATAAAATTTACCACTACAGCATGCATGGGGACAAGAAAGCTTCTACTGTGGAGTGACTTAATCGAACGTTAAAAACAGTAATGTGGCATGAGTTCTCAGCACGAGGAAATTATGCNCTTCTACTGTGGAGTGACTTAATCGAACGTTAAAAACAGTAATGTGGCATGAGTTCTCAGCACGAGGAAATTATGCGTGGCTAGATATTCTACTTTGTCTAATTTCTGAATACAATAGCAGGGTACATAGGACAATTTGTATGCGCTCGGTGGATGTTAAAGACGATTCTTTGATGGAGATGGTGTTTAAAAACGATAAAAAAATAGATAAGCAGAAGGCGAAGGTAAAGGTGGGAGACTGTGTCCGCATTTCATGTATAAAATCACAATTTGCGAAATCTTTACACGCCTAATTGGTCCGTGGAAATATACAGATATTGTCAAGATTCGTCATTACGTACCTCGGACCTATGAACTGGNACACGCCTAATTGGTCCGTGGAAATATACAGATATTGTCAAGATTCGTCATTACGTACCTCGGACCTATGAACTGGTCGATATGAATGGCGAGTGGCTGAAAGGTAGGTTCTATGAACAATAAATTTTACAAACGCAGTTTCCACACACTTATTTGGTGGAAAAAGTTTTACAGTGCATGGGAAATAGTATATTCTTCATGTGGCTAGGCTTTCACACCACATATAATAGCTGGATCTTAAAGAGGGAACTAACCGATGCATAACATGTATATATATGTTTCTGAAAGCGTGTGGTATTACTAATATTAATATCATACAATGACTTGTATAGCATTCCCGAGCACTCCAATGCTTACTGGTCTCGCAACAACATTTCATCATCAGCACATACCAAGGGCCGCATGGGAAAACTACTTGTTTTGCAGCCTTGGGAGGCCACCAGAAAAAATGTGTTGATGGCAAAGAGGTGCCTCTAGGTGAGTTGGTAGGGGGGGGGGGGAGGCCTTCTTGGCAAGAAAGTTAAAACTTTGCTGTGTGTGGTTTCCTAGCAACAGCTCCGAAAAAATAAGTTCCATGGCAGGTGCATTTTACAAATATTGTCCAGGCTCGAAGCCCTGGCCGACCACAAAGCGTATAAAGCAGTTAAACCAATAACTTTGTGTGTTAGTATGTTGTAATGCACCATGGAAGTAAGAGCAAGAGAGGGTGAGAGATGGTAAATACACTAATAAATAACCTCCCATTCGAAGCTCATATTCCAGTTTATAAATATTGCAGTCCCGACACACATCTGGAGCGAAGATTAAAGCGAGAAGGTGTACCTATAAATGCATTAGACGATGCTTGCAAGGAGCACGATATTGCTTACACAACAAGTAATAAGTTAGAAGATGGAGATGCAGCCGATACAAT
>NQII01000909.1:463554-554189 GCA_002778355.1 Clitarchus hookeri | reverse complement strand
GTTCAAAATTATGAAAACTAAGGTTAAGAGGGGTATGGGATTGAAATTTGAAAGGACGAAAAAGAAGCGCACTGGTAGGAAACGGCGTAGAGTAGTACGGAAACACGGTGGGATTCTACCATTCATCTTACCAGCACTTGGAGTTCTAGGTAGCCTAATCGGAGGTTCCAGTGGTATTGCCAGGGCTGTGGATATAGCCAAAGAGGAAAACAAAAGGTTACTGAAACTTTGAGACATAATAGGAACATGGAGGCGCTTGCCAGAGGTGCAAAAAATGGGCGAGGGCTGTACCTGCATACCTACAGAGCAGTATCGGGGGAGGAGGCAGGAAGAGAACACATTGGTGCAAAAGAACGAGGTTATTTTAAGGGGGCTGCCCACCCACATGCTACCCAACTTTGAAATACGAAAATATGCACGAACATTAAAAATAAGTAATTTCCGAGGCGTGTTCAAGCACGATCGACTACCTTGATGCAAGCAGTGGGTCGAGTGCACCATAGTAAACCTGGATAGAAGCACTGGCCCGGGAACTCATTGGAAAGCATATACAAGAATAACAATAGGGTCCACTACTTTGATAGTTATGGAAACTTAAGGACCCCGCCAGAACTGAAAACGTATTTTAGAGGGTCACGAATTTATTATAATCAAGGAGCAGAGTAACAGCCGCGAGAAAGGAACTGCGGACATCTTTGTCTGAGCTTCCTTACAAAATAGATACTTAACGAGGATACACTAGTTGTAGGTCGCAGTCATGTCCATAACCCTGATCGTGTCGGGCAATAGTTCGGAATTGCATTCTGTGCACTTCCCCCCACTCACCCTAAAGGGTGTGTAGTCCGTGGCAGTGATAAATTTTCAAACTTACTTCTCGGTACCGAACATAGATGAACGTAATTGTATGTTTCGTTATGTTAAGGGAGGAGGTAAGATATGGGAGGTGTGTTTACCCACAGGTTCGTATGAGATTGAAGACATAGGCGAGTACCTTAAGATGGAGCTGGGACAGGACGCGACGTTAGTTCTCCGCGGTAATGCAAATACCCTGCACAGCAAGATGTTTTGTAGTGTGCAGATAGACTTCAAGCAAAGCGATACTCTCGTATCAATACTCGGGTTTGAGAATGTAAAATACGAGGATAATGAAACGCACGAATCTACCCTACAGGTAAATATTTTTCCCGCGAACGTCATAAGAATAAACTGCAATTTGGTTAGTGGCTCGTATCTCAACGGCAAGCCTAGCCAGACACTTCGNGGCAATAGTTCGGAATTGCATTCTGTGCACTTCCCCCCACTCACCCTAAAGGGTGTGTAGTCCGTGGCAGTGATAAATTTTCAAACTTACTTCTCGGTACCGAACATAGATGAACGTAATTGTATGTTTCGTTATGTTAAGGGAGGAGGTAAGATATGGGAGGTGTGTTTACCCACAGGTTCGTATGAGATTGAAGACATAGGCGAGTACCTTAAGATGGAGCTGGGACAGGACGCGACGTTAGTTCTCCGCGGTAATGCAAATACCCTGCACAGCAAGATGTTTTGTAGTGTGCAGATAGACTTCAAGCAAAGCGATACTCTCGTATCAATACTCGGGTTTGAGAATGTAAAATACGAGGATAATGAAACACACGAATCTACCCTACAGGTAAATATTTTTCCCGCGAACGTCATAAGAATAAACTGCAATTTGGTTAGTGGCTCGTATCTCAACGGCAAGCCTAGCCAGACACTTCGCGAATTTTCAGCGATGGTGCCACCTGAATTTAAGCTTGTTAATGTCCCGAAAACACCCATTTATGTTCCGGTCATGACGGAGAACGTACAGGAAGTCATCGTCTCCATAGTAGACCAAGACAGTCATTTGATTAATTTTCGAGGTACGCTTGCATTTAAGGAAAGATGGGATTGAAAATTAAGCATACAAAAGCAATAAAAGTCGCTTATTGTACCAATCTAAAGTCAGTACGATTCGAGCACACAGAGTGCTAACATCGGAAAATGCCTGTTTCCTTAGAAGATTGGGACTAACGCGCAAGTATGGATGTGGAAATTTCAAACATGGCAGAGCCAGCAGTGTTCGAAGACACGATCACCAAGGCTGAAATCCAGTGTTACTCTCCCCACATAATCAATTGCCGGCCGCCAAAATGGCAGGCTGGGGAATCGAAGAGGACTTTAATGTTCCTGTATATGCCAACGGTAAATTTGAAGTATTTATTCCACCAGCTATGCTGTTGGGGTTCGCGGAAGATTACAAGCATGCAATTATTAATTCAAAACAAGAGTTAGTTATTCACATGTCTAACACGCAAGCGAACGCGCTCCAGGACTTTGGCGCGGTACTGGAAGCCGCATCGCTCTCAATACGATCTATTGACGGGTTACTGCCTCATGTGCAGGTTAACATGTGTGAATGTGTAAAATTATTGAAATATGCTGAAAAAGGAAGGAACGTATATATTGCGTTTCGCACATGAAGTTTAGAGACGTACCCGAGTTTTCCAGCCTTCACAAACGTAAATTGGAATGTTAAAACTAGTTTAATGAGTGAAAAACCTAAATATATAATTGTTGCATTTCAGACAGGCAGAAGAAATGACATCAATACCGACTGTTCGAAATTTGATCACGTAAATATTAAGAACGTTAAAATGTTCTTAAACTCCAAGGCATACCCATATGGCGATTTAAACATTGACTTTTCAAATGGTGCATATATGGTCCCATATCAATTTACACAGACTTCTAGAGGTCTTACTATGGACAAATGCAGGCCCTACACTCGAACCTAACGCCTTTATGAACCAAGCACCCCTACTGGTATTTGCCGTTAGTAAACAGGATGATAGAATTAAATCGGGCATTGTGGACTGTAGGATTGAAATAACCTCCGCAGAGAATTTTCCAGCCTTCACTCAGGCCTACACGTTAATATTTCATGACAGACTAGTTACGTACAATGTACGAGACAGGTTAGTTAAAGTACTGACTTAAGTGTCGACTATAGTTCATTCGCTCCCCGGCCGTCATAATGTACGTAAACTTTAAGGGATTCGTCACACAGCGCGGGTTAATTATTAAATGTATCTGTGTAGCTTACAGTGATGACCGCATAGAAACAAGTACATTACTACCGCCATTTGCATGGCAGAGCTCGATGTGAAAAGCAAAGTAACAAATATATGGTTGGAACAATACTATCACTGTCTCAATTGGAGTGTGGGGGATGTAGAATACGATACAGTGTGCGATGTACTTACCTCAATGTTAAACGAGAGTGGGACAGTTTTTGTAGTTGGGTCGGAGCAGAAGCGATATTTAAGTATCTATTGCACCACGAAAATAAAACTCGGTGATCTCCAAACGGAGGCTGGATGTCCTTCGTTTAGAAAGTTCAGAGAACGCTATATAAAAAACATTGTCCACGTGTGTGCCGAGTGCAGCCGTGGCCTCGCATGTCCTCGCCTGAATGCTATGTTGTTAAGAATGTGGCGAGGGGGAGGCCTGCTGCGAGGGTCAAATTCTTTTCAAAAACAACACAGCATCCATTATAAATAGGTCGGCATGTGATGCTGGAAACTATAGTACTGATCCTTTATCAGCAATGGAAGGTCTAATCGCCAAGATTAATGGGACCTGACAATATAAGTCGCTGTCAGAACTCGTCATCGGGAAGCTGTAGATCGCATCCGATTTCCGGACCGAGACCGCATACGGCAAGTGTGTAACCTGCATGTTAGATGAAGAGTTTCGCATCAGGCTGCCTACTTGATATGTTCAACTCATCACTGATGCAGATGTGACCAAGCTTAATGTGTCTACAGTTATGTTTAGCTATGCGGGTATCAAGCCAATTGACAATGGTAGGTCAATGCATGCCATTGAATTTTCATAAATGTGGAAAACTCTCCTAGCATATCATATATATATATATTCTGTCATGTACATAGTTTTCAACCTGCCATATTTTTTATTTGTTTCATAAATGTGGACGCAAGATGCTTTCCTAGTATTCAATCATGCACATAAAATTCAACCCGCTAAGTCGCGTATGTGGGCGAAGTCATGGTAGGATACAGGAGAGTTCACTTCAAACCTCCCGGGCAGCCCTCCCAGGTATAATGCNGTATGTGGGCGAAGTCATGGTAGGATACAGGAGAGTTCACTTCAAACCTCCCGGGCAGCCCTCCCAGGTATAATGCTGTAACGGACTTGAACACTGGGTGTGCCGAAGCGACAAAAACTGTCTTCGCTCGGTACCATGTAATATATTTTTATGTGCGGTATATTGCCTGAGACCTGAGATGAAGCTACCTTATTCACTCCGTACAATGTTAACACTAGCAGGCGAAGAAAATATATGCCAGGTTTGGTTTCCTCGTGCAATTGCATATAAACTTTGTGAGACTAACACAGACAATGTAATTACCTGCTGGACAGAGTTTTGTACGGGTGAGTGCCATACAATGTGAATGCATCGAGGAACAGTTACATGCAAGATAATGTATTCGCCGTTTACATGTGAGACATACCTGGTCGCAATATAAGAAGGGACAAGTGTTATAACTAGCCACAGTAGACATTTGTGTATCATTCAGAAGAGAACTATCGTCAGCCATGTGTAATACCTTTGACATATGTGACTGTGTTACATTTCTGTCGGAAGATGTGAACTTGTACGTGAGCTACTTTATTGGTTATAGAAAAGTGGTTTTTAAACCGGAGCTGTGACACGAGCAANAGATGTGAACTTGTACGTGAGCTACTTTATTGGTTATAGAAAAGTGGTTTTTAAACCGGAGCTGTGACACGAGCAAGTGCAGATATGTGATGGTGAAAATCATTTGCGGGGATATCACGACACCCGAGGTAACTTCCACTGGGACATTCTACCTTGCTACAAGTGCGAACAGTGCGCCGTCTTCAATCTCAGGCCAAACAGCAAGCTGCCTGAAAATGGCCGTATACTCGCAACATGTGTCGACATTGAAGATATTACCGAACTACGCCACGAACTTCGTCATAAGAGCAGGAAATCGAACTATATCCTGCGAGACGTGGATACCGGCGCAACCTACTGCTGGACCGAAGAATGTACAGGCCACCTACATACGACCACGCTGGTAGATTGTGGTAGCAAATGGATTCTACCCTGCTCTGCTAAGGTATGTTGTGTCCTCAATTGAAAAACATTTGCAAGTGCTTCATAAACGTGTATGTCTTCAATTGCAATTGCTTTATGAACGTGTGTGTGTGAGTGGGGAAGCTTCCCCCACCCCGTGAAGTGTATATAAGTGAAGAATAAAAACTATGTCTACATCATGAAGGGTGAAGACAGCACGACGGCCGAGGGCAAACTGACATGTCACAGTAAATGCAAATGCTGTCAGGTTGGCTACCATTTTATTGCAAGCCTTCTACTGCTATTGGTCAAAGCTCTGAAGTAATGTCAATGCAGAGTAGATGCTATATAAACTACGTGTTTTCCTACCTGTCAACTTCAGTGAGCTCAAGATGAACGTGCCGTTTCGTCCAGAGACAACCTACCGCTGTGTGACGCCTGGTGACAGCACCATCACCTATGAACTTGCTGCCAGAGATACCACCACCACCACAGAGGCGAGAACGTACATTGAACAGTGCATTGGCTGCTTGCCCACAATCCTACATCATACGAGCGATGCCAGCAGATGATAGACTGTAATGTACTGGGGAGGTACGTTGTTCAAAATATGCGAACAAACACTCCCTTGCCTTGTGGTGCGGACGAGGTGATAACACATGCTTTATTGCACGATGCAATTCGTGTTCACCTTCCCGACTGTGTGATGCTACCAGAGTCTCAAGTTCCTGTCAACTCTGCTGCTGCTGCCAACGTTGATATCACCAGCTGCCAGTTGTCACTACCGCCACCAAATGTAAGAAGGATGCTGCTGTCAAGTCCGTTGTTAAGGTTCCTCGTTGCAGAGCACCACGTCCTAGCCGTAAGAAGAGAAAGATGCCTGTCAATATACATTTGTGTAGCTTAATTTATATGTTTTTTAAATTGAAAAGCCAATTGTATATTTCGTATAAGAATATATGTATAGTACTTGTGGGGTTTTTAAATTGAAATTAATTCATATTTACTGTTGTTAATATGCACATACTTATTTCTTGGGATAGTAGGGTTATCTCATGTTTTTGTATTAATTGAAAAAAATAAATATGTAAATATTTCTTATGTATGTATAATAAGTTATGTTTTTTTAAATGAACTTGATATAATAGGAATATCTTATGTTTTGTGTTACTTAATTTAAAAAGAAATTTGAATACTTATTATGTGACTATGTGTGTATCGTTATGGTGTTTAATGAAACAATACAATTAATGTATTGTTTATGTGGCATTATATTGATATATATATATATATATATATATATATATATATGTTCTGAAACTCTGTGTGTTCTTATTTCTGGGTGGAGAGATGTCAAAACAAACCCGAACAAACTAAAAAAGACGTGCTAGTATATTGAACGAACATTAACCACAAACAGTACACACACACACACACACACACACAATCCTGTCCTTTTAAATTCAACGCTGCTAGCATATTAAAAATGAGCAAGTCATGTTAAACGCATATAACGTATGTACTACTATATACAGTATATGAATTAAATCGTTTTACACGCAGTGTGTTTGAAGTCCTAGTTAGTTTTATGTTAAAGAGATCAATTACTTATATGTTACTGTTTGCCATGTAGGTAAGTGGTAATCACAAGTACATAAAATTACGTATAGTGTGCATATTGCTGAGATATATATTATTTGAATGGTCTTAACTGCGTTGGAGATTACTCCTGCGAACGTTCGGGGTAAATAGTGACATAACTTGTTGACGAGTTTCTAAAAACTCTCTCGTATTTTGCTCTATTGTGGAAGGAGTATATATATATACCCTCGCAGATTTCTACACCCTCACTTCTCGTCCGACCTCTGTGCTCTACATGTTGGTGCTATACACATCCAGAGTCACGTCGACATCGTGCTAACAACTGCCCAGAGCTTGTGTGTATCTATATACACATCCAGGAAAATCATCTAGTCTGGCCGCTGCGCTCCTCGCGTAGCTATACGCGTCCACGGCCACCACCACCACGTCAGCTCGCTGGCATCTGCTGCTACTCTAAAAACAATATCATGCTTCGATTTGGGTAAGTCTTCATCTGCATCGTGTTGGTGAGTAGACGTAAATCACAATTTTTATATAATGTAGGTAAGAGAACTACCGTGTGCAGCTGATTCTTTCACGACTTGAAGCGTTAAATTTAACATATTTATTGACTTTCATGAAAGGTTTAATACCTACAATCAAATTAATTTTTTGAAGTTAGCATTATGCTATACGCATATTGTCGTTCAGATCTGACACTGAACGTTAATAATGTTCGAGGGATTATAACTTACTGACTTGGCAGACGTCGTGGACCTGGCGATATTTCGTATTTATAGTAAACAGAACTTGCTTTACGATTATACAGTGCTCGCGGGAAAGCAACTATTAGGCTATCATACTGTTACATGAAAAATTGGCTTTTATCTGGTAGGGTTTCCTGGATATAACTGAGTAAGTAGGGTAGACTGGGTATGGTTGTGCCATTTTGCATTTTATCGGCCATAGTTTTGTATGTATACCAGTTAGCTAAACGAAAAGTGCTTTTTCGTATAATTTCCACATAACTCTACATATAATTAACTAAAACTTTATCCTTAAACATAATGGTTTGCACACAGGAGCAAGTTAAAAAAAAAAAAGGGAAAATGTCACAACCGACCACACCCCAGGGGCCGTTGTGACAGTGCTTGGGGTCGAAAGTGACAGGTTTAATAATACTCTGAAATGGTCTGAAATCACTTTTATTGCAACACTCTAGCATTAATATTACATAACATGCTTTTGAAAAGAAAAGGAACAAAAAAAAGTATGTTTGGGAACACTTCAATCACTTATAACTAATAATTCACTACAGCATTTATATACATAATAGGTAATTATTAAAACCAGTCTTCACATTACAATGAGTCTCAAATTTTTTTTTACCTAGAAACTAGCATAACTATGCATAATCAAAACATAAAATAAATGTTAATTTACATCATAAATATCAAAATTATCTTTCTAGATAGAAACTAGCTTTACAGGAACTCTTTAAGATTAAAAATAAAACATTAATAAACGTAACCTTAAAATCTTTGAAATAAAAACACGACAATGTGTTCTTCAACAAAAAAATAAACATCCTTGTATATACATCTGAACAAGGACATTCGATTAATTTGAAACATTTCTGCTGCTTGTCGCAGAGATACACCTCCTTTTGTTTCAATATATGCATTTTCGTATTGAGTAATGTCTTGCCTCCCCCTTTCGGTCTTCCGCGAGCGTTGTCTGGGCATCTAAAACAATAAAACACAAATTTTACTTATGTCACAACAGTACCCACAAAAAATGTCACAACCGTACCCACAAAAAATTTCACAACAATACCCAACGCACTTTTTTTCATAAAAACAAACACCATGCCAAAATGAAATAATCTATGAACAAAGTCATCACTGCTTTTTATTTACTAATGTATATGTTATATAGATAAATAACACTTAATACTCAATCTGTATATATGTAACAACAATTATCAAAATAAATCGAACAAAAATACTTACTTTTGACCATAAAAAACAAATGTGGGTTCTCCTAGCGTACGCAGCGCGCAGCGGCTGACGCAATACTGTGACACGGGTTCAGACATGCAAGCCCCTCTCTTCGTCGGTACCACAACTCGCTAATCCGTAATTTTTGGCTAATATTNCCATAAAAAACAAATGTGGGTTCTCCTAGCGTACGCAGCGTGCAGCGGCTGACGCAATACTGTGACACGGGTTCAGACATGCAAGCCCCTCTCTTCGTCGGTACCACAACTCGCTANCGCAGCGGCTGACGCAATACTGTGACACGGGTTCAGACATGCAAGCCCCTCTCTTCGTCGGTACCACAACTCGCTAATCCGTAATTTTTGGCTAATATTTCGACTGTCACTTTTGTACCCTGGCACAACCGTACCCAGTCTACCCTATGTATGTTTCGGCAAAACAAAAAAAAAGCAAGCTTATGGAATGGCCGAATTAGTTATTCTAAGACTAACATACATATGTCTCTGTAACATGAAAGTTAAATGTCACCTACATAGTGTTCTATTACTGTGCATTTATTTTTTTAAATTTGAATACATAGTTTCCCAACACATTGAGTTGTAGTCACTGTTTACATCTACTCGCCGGGACATGTGTTGAGGTATATTTATATAAGCCTATGATGTAATGAACAGTCTTGCTGCGTGTGTGTGTTGTAAGATGTTGTTGCGAGTTTTCACGACAAGGTCCTTAGTCTGTGAAGGAATTATGTATGCTGTGTTGACCGATTACAAACGGTCCTTTTGTTAAACTTTCACTACCTGACATTTCTTGTGTACATTCCTACGTCGCAGACCAGGAAGTACCTGACTTGTCTTGTTTAATGTAATGTGTAAGCTGGTTATAACAATAAGTTACATAGACCATTCACATTTAGCTATTGTCTGCATAATTGTTTTAACTATCAGTATTCATAACATGGATTTAGTTCCTGTGTCTCCTGGGGTTCGAGCCTCGGAGGATGTATATTATACCTTTTACACTCCAACTAGCATACACACTTTTTTTGTATCCATATCTCTCTCCCAGGTTCGAGCCTCGGGAGTTGCCTATCATTTCACTGTTATTATCCCCCTTCGTTCAACTCATCCACTAGGAGTTGTACGCATAACACTCCCGTGGTCGAGGCCTGGCGAACGCACTTACGTGTTTTTTTCCTGCTCTCTCTCTCTCTCTCTCTCTATATATATATATATATATATATATACTAATATATATATATATATACTATTTTTTGTAATTTATATAAAGTGTTATATACACACACATTTTTTCGTACTAACCTAGGAAAGGGGGGTTTGTTTCATAGGATATCTCCTCTGGTGGACGTATTTGTGCCCGAGATCAACCACAACCAGTCAGTTAACAACTTTTGTTTCAAGAGAGATGCAAGCTAGCAATATTAATACCGGCACTTTACCATCATCATCAATATCATTGCGTCCATCCTCTGCAGCATTGCCTAACCACCCTAATATATGTAGGCCCGCACTACAGTGTGGTTTCTGTGACCGTGTCTTTACGGATTGTCGGAATGGATTGCTACACGAGTACAATTGCGCCCTCAATCCATTCCGGCAGCCCGCCCAATATTTGTGCGAGCGGTGCGGACACCAATTCGCATGTGCCGTACATCTTGTAGGACATAGAACCACATGTACAGGAGTGATCAGACAGGCTGCCTCGTCCAACTGCGTGTTTTGCAATGAGAGCTTCGGGCATCCTTGTGATGCAGACCATCATGAACGCGGTTGTTGGGCGAATCCAACTGTTCAACCATTAGAATGTGGGACCTGCGGCCGGCAGTTTACCAGTGCCGATAGACTTTGTGCGCATTGTGCAAAGTGTTCTGGTGCTGCCACAACAACATCCTGGCCGGCGAAGCGGGCACGAGTGGAAAGCCCGCAGCCTGGGCCATCCCATGCAATGTCTGCTCGTGCGAACGAGGGTAGTACACTCTGCGGTCCCATTGCCACTGGGGCGGGGAGCGAGAGCAACTCGTATGGGTTCGTGGAGGTGGATAGCGCGTTCTGCGGCATTATGAAAACATAAGTCACTGAGAATACCTCGAGGGTAGCCGTAGACATTTGCTGCAACCTCGAGCGTATGGGAGCAAAGATAATTGGCCAACTCGAGCTCTAGGTCGAGAACCAGGGGGCGGTGACATTCAATTTATTTCTTGAGTGCTTATATGGAAAACCAGTGCCGCAGGACGATGAGGTAGATCATCGTGTATTTAAAACTAAGAACACACCTGTCTTTAGTGTGGCCGACATAGAGTGTCAGGAGGAGACTGACTATATGGGGAAGTGCAGTAGCTGGACACTCACTACCGTAAAATGTGTCCAGTTACGAATAAATAAGCTCAACCCCCTTAGAGTCTCCTCGTGTATCCCCTTGCCAGCAGGTCAAGCAGAGAAAGGGCGATTATCAACCCACACAACACTAATCTGCAGTGCTTTAATGTGCGATCCTGGCACACTTTGTAGAGGGAACACATCCGGAGCACGTCAACCAGTGCTACACCAAGCTGGAGACACGCTTCAATCTTTCAACCATAGATTTACCCACCTCTTTANGGAGCACGTCAACCAGTGCTACACCAAGCTGGAGACACGCTTCAATCTTTCAACCATAGATTTACCCACCTCTTTACGGCAGATAGCTATGTTTGAGAGATCTAATCTGGGGGTCAGTGTGAACATATACGCACTCGACGAGAATACGAAAGTAGTACCAATACGGGTGACAGGTGCAGAACTGCCCCAGGACTTTGATTTGCTGCTGCTCACCCCTGCAGAAGACCAGAACTCGCATTATTGTTATATAACCAATTTCTCACGACTGGTACACTCCCAGGAGATGTCACACCATGGATGTGTAGATATCTGTAAACGCTACTTCAAGGTGTATGATAATGGAGCACATGTGATGGGTCTGACGTGTGCCGAAACTCTGGCTGAGCACAGGAGGTATTGTAATGACCATCCCACCATTCGCGCTGATGGCAAGCCACCTGTGCTGAAATTCCAGAATTACCAGAACGGCGATAAGGTACCTATCCTAGTATATGCAGACTTTGAGGCAATTCTAGTGCCTGTGCAAACATGTCAGCCTAACCTGGACACGTCCTACACTTGTAGGCACCATAAACACGAGCTCTATTATTATGGCATACATGTTAAAGTCAATAACTCAATTATTACAGCCTCCAAAACGACCAGCCTACCCCCAGGTGTAATATGTTACATGGGTGAAGGTGCATCGAAACGTTTCATGGAAGAGGTGGTTAGGATAGGTCACCTGGCGAAAGCCATTTACAGTCAGTCTGAATCTATACGCACACTCAAGCACGAGGAACAGGCTGGCAATATGCTAGCCACTACCTGCTGCCATTGTTCAGGCGTGTTCACCTACACCAACCGAAAGGTGCACGACCATGACCATTTTACCAGCAATTTTATTGGGGCAGCTTGTAATTACTGCATAAGCTTCGCCGCCGTCCCCTGAGACTACCGGTACTCTTCCATAACTTATTGTATGATGCCAATTTCATAATTAAGCAGCTTGTCTATGATTCCCAGGACATATTTATTATTCCTCATACCGAGGAGAAACTCATCACCTTCAGTAAAAGTTTGGGCGACAAATTTACCATTCAATTTATTGATACTTTTAGATTCATGTATGCCAGCCTGGCAACGCTCGCGCAGAATCTTCCATCCGGCGAATTCCACACAACATCTCGCTTCTTCATGGTAGAGCAAGAGCTCAAGCTGGTAACCCATAAAGGTGTCTTCCCCAACGATTATGCTAGCTCGTAGGAGAAGCTCGCAGAGCTGTGGTTACCTGCTTTAGAATCATTCTATAATAGTCTTACTGGGGGGAACGTCAGTGCGGAAGACTACCAGCACACACAAACCATCTGAGACGTGTTCGGCTGCGGCACTCTCCAGGAGTATTCAGAGATCTACTTTAAGACATATGTGCTGATTCTGTGCGACATCTTCGAGAATTTCCAGGGGCTCTGTCTACCCACATACAGTATCGACTGTGTGCGCTATGTTAGTGCTCCCGGGTTCCTGTTTTACGTGATTTTTCACAAGATGCAGGTGGAATTACAATTGCTTACTGACTACAACACCCACCTGTTTATTGAGGCTGGTAACCGTGTAGGGGTGGCTCAATCTATTAAGCGGCATGTGGTAGCGAACAATAGGTATATGCCAGCCACGTACGATGCCAGCAAGCCATCCACCTACCTGCAGTATGTAGACAACAATAATTTATACGGGTGGGCGATGTCCCTGCTGCTACCATAAAGCAGTTTCGAATGGACCGGCACGAATATAGATGCCATGAGCATGCCAGACGACAGAGATGTCGGCTGCATACAAAAGGTAGATGTAGATTACCCTAACGCCCTTCACGAAGAGCATATGGATCTTCCGTTCCTGCCAGTGAATGAGCGTCCCCCCGGGTCCAAACATGCTAAACTCATGACGACCCTGGAGAGCAAACTTCATTATATCGCACATTACATAATTTGATGCATGCATTGGATTATGGGTTGCGGCTGAAGGCTGTTCACCGGGTCCTTCAATTCCAGCTGAAGGCGTGGCTAAAGCTGTATATAGACATTAATATGTCGAAATATCAGGCAGCCACGAACACCTTCGAGAAGGGTTTTTCAAATTTACGAATAACGCAACGTACAGCAAGCTTATGGAGAATAAACGTAAACGATAGTGTATGGAACTCGTGTGTAGAGAAGTNCCCCGGGTCCAAACATGCTAAACTCATGACGACCCTGGAGAGCAAACTTCATTATATCGCACATTACATAATTTGAAGCATGCATTGGATTATGGGTTGCGGCTGAAGGCTGTTCACCGGGTCCTTCAATTCCAGCTGAAGGCGTGGCTAAAGCTGTATATAGACATTAATATGTCGAAATATCAGGCAGCCACGAACACCTTCGAGAAGGGTTTTTCAAATTTATGAATAACGCAACGTACAGCAAGCTTATGGAGAATAAACGTAAACGATAGTGTATGGAACTCGTGTGTAGAGAAGTNCGAATAACGCAACGTACAGCAAGCTTATGGAGAATAAACGTAAACGATAGTGTATGGAACTCGTGTGTAGAGAAGTAAGGGCGAAGAAATTAATTGCAAAACCCGCATTTAAATGCAGGGCGATATACGGTGAATCGTTGTCCCTGGTCAAATTATGCCAAGAGAGCGTAACACTTGACGAGCCCACGTGCGCTGTGTTTTCCGTACTCGACCGGTCAAAAACACTCATGTATCGATTTTACTACATCGTAATTCGAGAGCGGCATGGGAGCAGTGTCGGTCTCTCTTATATGGAAACCGATTTCTATATTCTGGATATCGACTGTGCTGACTTTTACAGCGACCTCTCTTCTGACCTGGCATTCATGTCAGAGTTCGACACCAGTGACTTCCCACTCACTTATTCCTGCTACTCACCTACCAACTCTAAGGTGATTGGTAAATTTAAGGATGAGTGTGGGGGTAACTGGATGGTTAATTTTTGTCGGGTTGCGGGCGAAGATGTATGCATACCGATGCCAGAATATGGTAGTGAGACGTGCGAAGGCGATGCAAAGGTGTGTAGTAGAGAATACGATAACATTTGACGATTATTGGCATATCCTTTTGGCCCAGCGCAGCATGAGAGTACAGGTCGGTAGTATTAGGTCGTACCACCCTGAAGTTTACACCGAGCACGCGAACAAACTAGCGCTTTCGTGGATGGACGACAAAAGAAAAGTCCTGGATGATGCCATTCATACCGTCCCTTATGGTTATCAGGCCGAAAAAGAAAAAAACAGCTCTGGGTCAGCCCCATACGTTCTTATATCTATATGTCTGTCGTCGGAGAGAGTGTTTTTTCTCCCAGCGTGTACTTGAGTACTTACAAGCATCGTCATATTCCGCTTGTCACGTATATTGCTGAGGGTAGCCATANGCATCGTCATATTCCGCTTGTCACGTATATTGCTGAGGGTAGCCATATTTATATACAGTAATACCCCGACTTAAACTACACCATTTTACGCGAATTCGGAGATACACGGTTTTTCTTTTTGAGTGCCGCGCACCTCGGCTCACCCACCCCGCCCAGTCAGTGTTAGGTTTACGACAGGCTCGAATATGTTTCGCGTGGAATTGTTTTATGTACGCAGTCCGCTTTATTGTTAACTCTCTAATTATGCTATCCAAAATAACAAAAAATGAGTCATTTGAATCAAACCAGAAAAGAAAATCACTATCTTTGGAGTGTAAACTGAATATTATCAAAGACTTTGAAGCAACAATTGAAATTTGTGGATTGGCAAAGAAATTTGACCTACCGGAATCAACAGTCCGAACGATTATAAAAGGTAAAGAAAAAGTTGTGGAAGCTGTGAAAGATTCTCAATCTTTGAATTCAAGCATCATTCGTAAACGTCATGGTATTATCGCTCAGATGGAAACATTGTTAAAATTATGGTGTGATAATCAAGTACGAGTGAAAAATTGTCCTGTTGATCAAAACACTGTGTGCTGTCAAGCTAAGCAGATTTTTGAGAGACTAAGAGAAGAAGCTGGGGAGGCGGCCAAAGATGAAATGTTTAAAGCTAGTAACGGCTGGTTCTGCCGATTCAAAAGTCGTTGTAATTGGCATAGCATCGCAGAGAGTGGAGAGGCGGTAAGCTCTGATAAAGAAGCTGCGTCTTTCTATCCAGAAAAACTCAATACAATCATAGAAGAAGGTGGGTACACTAGCCAAACCATGTTAAACGTAGACGAAACCGGTCTTTTTTGGAAGAAAATGCCTAAAAGAACTTTTATCGCGCGTGAAGAGAAAACCTTTCCAGGTTTTAAAGCCGCCAAAGATCGATTGACAGTGACGGTTGGTGCGAATGTAGCTGGTGATTGGGAATTGAAACCTCTCTTAGTTTATCGCTCAGAAAATCCGAGAGCCTTAAAAAATAAATCTAAAGCTGGTTTGCCCGTCATTTGGATGTCTAATGCGAAAGCTTGGGTTACAGGTTCTCTTTTTGAAGACTGGTTTGACCATCATTTTATTCCTGAAGTCGAACGTTATTGCCAATGAAAAGAAATCCCATATAAAGTGATGCTAATAATTGACAATGCACCAGGTAACCCTCCTGCTACTCTAATTAATTTCGACCCACCGGTGAAAGTTGTATTTTTGCCCCCAAACACCACCAGCTTGCTTCAACCGATGGACCAGGGAGTCATTAAAACATTTAAAGCTTACTACACAAGACGATCGTTTGCGCATCTACATGAAGCTATGCGACAAGACGAGTTTTCTGTCAAAGACTTTTGAAAATAATTCAATGTTTTAGATGTTCTTAGAATTGTTGGACAATCTGGGAATGAGATTTCACAAAAATCTTTGAATGGCGTCCGGAAAAAACTGTGTTCATTCTTTTTCACAACCGAAACCCAAGGAAAATCAGCGCCAGATCTTGAACAAATCGATAGTGTAATTAAAGAAGTGGTCGATATTGCCAAACAATTAAATTTAGAGATGGATGGTGCTGACGTTCAAGAATTGCTGGATTCACACAATCAAGAGCTGACAATTGGCGAGCTTATAGAAATGCGTGATTATGAGCAAGACATTAAACAAACTGATTCGTTAGATCATGTTGAATCGGAAAATCAAATGACGATTGCAAACTTAACAGAAGGCCTCAGTTCAATTGAAAAGGGGTTACAAATTTTAGAAAAAATAGACTCCAAAGAAGAGCGCATTTCTACTACAAAACGGGGAATAAAAAAGTTATTGGCGTGCTACGAAGAAATTTTGCATGAAAAGAAGAAAAATTTAACTCGTCAGGCGACAATTTTAGAATATATGAAGCCTTCTACGTCAAAATAACTTCGGTTTACGTTACTTTATTCATAACAATGTAATTTTTTTATTATATAACATTTTATTAAACATTTTTCTTCTAAATTATTTTTTTTTACTCTGGTCCCAATTAAACATAACTTATATGTATTCATATGCAAAATTGAACCCCGACTTATGCGAATTTGACTTACACGGTTATCACTCGGTCCCACCTATCGCTTAACTCCGGGGTATTACTGTATCTCGATTAACATGCTGTAGCACGTGCAAGTGTGTTGCAGGCTTGTCAGGTATGCTGACTGATAGCCTACTGTAGCTCGTACAAGAGGTACGTTCCTAACATTGTCAGGTAAATTATCAGTATTTATTTCTTGCAGTATACTGGAGCCCATGCAAACCCAGATGGCTTGCCAGGTATACTAATATTTATTGGCCTGCTCAGTCTGATTCAGCATACTGTAGCTCATGCAAGAGTTGCAATCTTCTCCTGGCCAAGTATACTGGGTGGTAACACGCTGGAGCGCATGCAAGCGACCATCTTACTTGCCAGACACGTTACCAGCACGTCCTGTACATGTTTTCATTTCTCGGAGGTATACTGGAGCACATGCAAGTAGTTGTCGTCTTGCCAGGTATACCACATGCATGTGCATGTTTTCACAACATGCTGTATAACATGCGTATTTTTTTTACGTACGTGAGTGTTCATTTGTCATCAACAACTTCAGCTTGACGCTCATTTGTATGTCCTCCATTACTCTATTGCTCATGCTACTGATAAATTGTCCCGTATGTGACTACAACTATCTCTTGTTTCAATCACTCTGTCCTAACGAGATGTTCATCACGTTGGCACGTCTGTTTGTTTCAAACATATTGTGTAGCTACTGTTTTATTCTCCGTTGTCTTGTCAAGCGTCTGTATGATCACCTACATATGGTATTACATGCTGCTTTATATATTTACCGTGTATGTGTGATTTCCACCATACTGCACCGTCTGTCAATTCCAATTGTCATGCATGTTACTATTATTATTTCTTGTATGCTAGATTTATATATGACTTTTTCATATATGTGTGTTTTATCCGCCATACTGCAAATTGTCACGCATGTGACTACTATCTCTTGTCCCACCCTCGCACTGTGTTGGTATCATACTGTAGTGCTCTTCTCTAATGTAATATGTATTATTTTTTCCCCCAATTC
Organism: Clitarchus hookeri; assembly: GCA_002778355.1. NCBI lineage: Eukaryota > Metazoa > Arthropoda > Insecta > Phasmatodea > Phasmatidae > Clitarchus > Clitarchus hookeri. The sequence goes on along the minus strand of NQII01000909.1, from coordinate 536,331 downwards.
CCAAAACGGTCGCTTTTATAGTCCACTTTCTGCAGCGTTGAAACCCACCTGTACACTATACTTGTTACGCTACCAAATATACATATATATATGTATTGATATTGTCATAGGAATAGTATACTGCCCGGTTCCAAGCCTAGGACCCATCTGTGTGTTTATGCCATGCAAATGGTAAGTGGGAGGACAACGCTGCGTCAGGTAGGTGGTGCGTGTGTAAATCGGCGAATACTCAAATACATAGTAAATTTTTTTTTTTTGGAACGATAGAGAAATGCCAGGGGGGGGTGTGTAATGCGCCCTGCCACTTTTGTCTTGGAAGTGGACGCATGTGCACGTGTATGTAAGTATGTGCATGACTTCTTTTGCGTACTGACTAAGCATACCGCACGTTTATTTTCTCGCACACACCGCTTGGCTACTATTAATATTCATCCTAACTCTTTTAAATATATATATATTTCCATCGCTGTTGCCCCAGGGGAGTGACGGTAAAAACACTTAAATGTATTTCTCTCTCTCGACGAGTCGGAGGCCGCGCCGGGGCTTGGGGCTATAACGGAATATGAACGATTATTATTATTTAAACATATAAGTTTTTTTTAAATACCACTACTTCTCCCGCATTTCCCAAGCCTATATGTGTTTTCGAAACCGGCATTTCTCGAGGACGCTGGTCAGAGACTTTGGCTATAATGGAATGTAAAAGATTATTTGAACATGCTTTTTGAAATACTACTTCCCCCATGTTGCCTAAGCCTATATGGGTGTTGTCGCATTTTTACGAAACCGTCATTTTCTCGAGGACACCGCCAAGGCCTGGGGCTATATAACAGAAAACGAAGTGTTTTTGAAATACTTCTTGCCCAAGTTATTTCTCGAGGACGTCACCAGGGCTTGGGGCTGTATATCGGAAATCAAGTTTTTTTTAAAATACTTCTTGCCCAAGCTATTTATCGAGGACACCGCCTAGGGGCGTAACAATATTTGTAACATATTTCTGAAAATCACGTGTGGCCTGCGGCTATGGGCGTTTTTGAAGGTACACGTCAGCCCGAGGCTATGTCATGGCGTCGTGGCGGGCGTCTCTCTTGGGACATGCCTGAGGCTACGTCTATCCACTCTACCACCATGGCACCCCTCCCCTGTGATTTCAAGGGCATGAAGTTTAACATTCGATCTATCCACTACATCAATGCGGCCCCCGTCGAAATGCTATAAAAACTCGCAAAGTCCCGTATCTCCAGGCTATGTCATGGCGGGCGTCTCCGCTGGGACACGTCAGCCCGAGGCTATGTCATGCCAGCATGGCAGGCATCTCTGATGGGAGCCACCTGAGGCTGTCATAATGTCTGGGCGTTGTCTTAGGGAGCCACTGTCTGAGGCTATGTTGCGCAACACCTGGGAATTTTCTAGGAACAATGTTAAAACTTTTGAAAATTTTTGAAACTTTTGAAAAAATGTTTAAAATTTTGAAAAATGGAAACTTTTTTGGAAAATTTTGAAAAAAAAAAATAATGTTTTGGGAAATTTGGAAACGAAATGGCGGCTGTCGCAATATAATGAGAGAGCAGGTGGTTTTCGTACTTGCTGCCAAGATGGCCACCGTCGAAGTGGAATGCAAATGCATGATGTTTACCATTTGCTTGGTAAGCTTCGGTGTCACTGTGTCCCTGTCATGACCCCTGTGTTTAAACCCCCATTTTATAGCTACTAATGTAATTTTGATTTAAGTGTTATAATTTGTAAGATTGGAATTGCCAGTACAAATAATACGTATGAATGTACTCACTCCACCACATTCCATAAATTTTAAACATCAAAACCGTGTGTTATGATGTTTACGTGAAAACTGAATTACAGTCTGAACGTTTCTGTTACCTGGTAAAATAGCGTAATTAAAGACAATAATTTAATTTTAAAACGTATTCATTTTTTTATTTATTAGTGTATGTGTTGTTTTGGTATTTATCTCCTAATGGAAATATTTACTTACGATCATATAACGTACGATTTCTAACAGTGCATTCGAAAACTATATCACAGAGAGAGTAGTAGCAAAGTAAATTAACATTCTAACAGAAAATGTTACTTATTCAGTCCGTTGAAGGAAAACTGGAGTGTTTTCACCGAAGTTTTAGGTAAAGTGTTCAAAAATTAGAATTTGCTTTGCTATGCGTTGTTCACTGTTTGAAAAGTTATATTTTTTCTTATTCATGTTTAGATTGTACTTTGCGTAGTCATTTGCCATTCCAGGTATGGGGTGTGAAAATACGCAGACATGATAGTTATTGTGTGTTTAGAGCAGAGCGATGGAACAGTATAAATTTGCTGGATTAACAGATATGCACTTGGTTTATGGTGTATGCAATGGAAATTCAAGATCTGCTACACATAGCTACGTGGAGCGATATCATGTACGGCATGATGTGGCGTGATCGTACATTTATTGCGATTGATCGCCGCTTGCGCGAAACAAGTTCATTGCGGGTAAGTTATCAAAGTGGGTGCTGGTGATCATGTGTTATTATCATAATTATGACTACATGGTATCAATTTAGTAGTGTTGGTATTTTAGGTCCATAGACTCGACGCTGGACGTCAGCACACAGTGAGCACGTCAGAGTTGAGGAGATTTTGGAAAAGGTAAAGAACAATCCATCAACGAGTTCACGATGCGTTTCAGCACAGTAATTGCATTATGTTCACGTCAGTGGCTATTAGGCTGGTGTGGCATGAACAACAGCTGCATCTATGTTATCGGCAAGGTGTGCAAGTATTCCAATCGAACGACTGTCCTCGTCGGGTTGAGTTTTGTCAATAGTACCTGCAGAGATGCGTATGAAACCTCATTTTGGACAGTTTGTGTTGTTTGCCGACTGAGTCTCGTTTACCTCAGGTTAAATGGTCAATTTACACTACCATCATTTGTGGTTAGATAAAAAAACCTCACGCCAAATTCATCCACTCCCATTAACAAATATTTGCTGTAAACTTGTGTGCAGGTATTTGTGGTGATAATTTGGTCTGGTCGTATATGCTCTCATTAATTCTCAGTGGTAACATCCACATGCAGTTCCTGGAGAACACATTGCCTGAAATCTCCGAAAACCTTTAAGACTCAAAAGTAGGATGATGTTTACTTTTTGTGGGTAGTTATTTAGAAAAACTTAGCGAATCATCAAAACTTTCACAGTATTTAAATGTTTGAGTAATATTTCTTATTAAAATTGTTATTATAATATTTATAGTTTTATATCAAACTTTCATAATAACATTTAGCACTTATTATGTGTTTATGAAGAATGTGTTTTTTTTATTTATTATCGTGTGCATAATGGATTTTTAAAAGTATCTATATGTGCATATATTATTATTTACATTAATTAACATATTATTATCACTATTAGACTCATTATTTATTATTTTATTATGTGGTAATACATTTATTTGCACATTGTAAATTTTTTACTGGCTTATTTACCACATTCCAAGTCAGTTTGAATTAATTTGTGTATTTTTTTATATTTTCTTTATTATATTTCGAAAGAAAATATTTTTTGCGTGAATGCATACCTACTTTGCATTTATGAATTTAAAATAATTTTAAAAGTTTAATAACTATTTCATTATTTAAATTATTTACTAATAATATTGTTATTATTATTGATTTCATTATTACAAGTATATCATTCGAAAATTAAGGAATTATTTTAGTATATCTAACACTATTACATAATCATTGATAGTTTATTTTCATTATTTTGTCGCAGAGTTTTCCTTTTTAGTTATTAAAATATTTCACACAAAATAAAAATTATATATTAATTACTTTTAGGTAACAAATAATTTTACGATTATAGAAAAAACTAAATTTTTATATTGTTGCTAATTGCAGGTATAACATAGCGTAAATTTTCTATTTTTTATAATTTTCATTTATATTTTTCTATATGGTAGATGAACATTTTTTTCTGCATTTTTTAATAAACTGAAGAAACAATAAATATAATTAAACTGAAGTTAAAAAACATACATATATCTATAAAACTCTATAAAAAATATTATAAATATTATATTTTTAACTTTTAAAGACTATTGTAATATAAATATTCTGTGCTTGAATTATACTTTTTTTAGTTTATGGCCAGAAACGTAAATAATAATGATCAAAAAGGGTAATTATTCCTTTTTGTGTATCCTCACGAACCTAAAAAGAATGTTTTTTTATATAACAACTAGCTTTTCCCGCGACTTTGATCGCGCTGAAATCGTGTTTTAGTTAAAATATTTTTAAAAATAATGTATATCATTTAAATTGATCACATATTTCAAAATAGAAAGGGTAATGAAATGGTAAGTCCAAAAATAAGATAATTGTAGCTGGTAAGTTTTGAGCTGTTATTTGTAATCGGTGTCGAAATGTAGGTTGGCCTTTTTACAATACATTTTTGTAAACAATGTACTTTGCCATTTTTCAGGGTGGCACCAAACAACCGGGCTGAGGGGTAAGCTTACACTTTAGCACGCCACTACAACTGACCGAGGGAGAAACAGTCATGCCTCAAGTCAACTACTGCTAATTTGAGAATTTGCACCCACGACTTATATATTGTTATCGCGAAGCACACTTTGAGGTGAAACTGCAATCTCTTGAATAAAAAAAGGAAGTTAATTGGGAATCAATGAAATAAGCAGCACAAACACTGTTTCTCCTTGAGCCGATCCAGTTTAAATATTGGCCTCGCCTACACTGCGATGTAAGATTTGACATGCAGCCTAATGCAATCATAGAGTTTCAGTGGCTTCAAATTTCTGAGCAACATAACAGGTGTGGTCACACTCAGTACAAGCACATGGTATGGAAGATCCGGTGGATTTAGAGTGTTCAAAAATAGCAATGAACTGATTTTTCTGTATTACCACAGTGCACGAGTATTTTGAATTTTATACAATTTTTTATTCTTGGAATGATTTCAGCAACATGTCATTGATGACCACCGCTTGGTTTTTTTTTTTTGCGGGGTTAGAATGGTTTACGAAGAAGTAAACTTAAATGATAGCGTCATCCAGCGACAATATATTCTGTATTAATTACGATATTACAATAATACTTTTGTATTACGCAGTAGTATTTTCTAAAATAATAGTTAATAGCTTTCTAAATTTTATTGTAAATGTCTTAGAAAACTTTTACCAAGATTCAAGTTAATAGAACTGTTTTACTATGGGTTCATTTATAAGAAAAAGTAAAACATGTGCTTATTAATTTATTTTAAACAGTATTTTCACGAAAATCTGAGTAAATAGGAGGAACTAATTTTTTTATACAAACTTTGAACTACTTTTCACCACTTAATAATTGAATTTTGTGAAATATTTCCTTTGTTGATGCCTTCATTACTTATTGAATGTTAATGTTTCCTCAAAATGTTATGTTTCTAGGACCAATGATTGATGCTGAGCGTTGATACGTCAATCAGTCAGATTATACTTTTAACTTTTAAATATTTATATAATATGTCACAGTATATTGTGATTTCTCATGAAATTTCCTTGACAAAGAACAATGGTTATGAACTGATTTTGCAACAATGTAGATAATATATACATTTTAATGTAATTCTCATGCGTATATATTAACATTTAATGTGCAATTTTATTATTCATATTTTTAGTTATATAATTTAGTATTTAATTTAAGTAATTTTTGAAGATTTTAAGACCACATCTTGAATTGAATGTATGAGATATAATGCCAAAAGCAATATATACTTTTGGAAAACGTACATTATTGCCTTGGTAATACATATCTCCTATGAAAGTTGTTCATAACTTTGCAACATTCAGCAAATTACTTAAAAATAGCTTATATAAATTTACGTAATTTATAACTGTGTATACATAGTTGTCAAATCATAATTTGTGTGTTGTAAAATACATCTTAGGAAACCGTAAAAAAGTTTTTTTTTGTAGTCTCCAGTGCTTTGCGAGTTGATGCGGGTAATTGCCTTTGTATGCTTTATATTACATTTTGCCCAACAGAGAGCAAGGTATTAGAGATGTTTCTGCAAATAAGTTATTTCTAAAAAGTAAATCTAACATGAGTATAAAAACCTAACGTCAGTACACTATCACCTGTTTTTTGAGTCACAGGGTTATTATATTAGTTCACGTAACAAACTTAGTCTCCGAACAGACAATATGGATATTAAAGGAAATTGTGAAGTCTGGAATAAGTTTTGTTCTTAAAATGTGGGATAGAATACTTATCAGGTAGTACTCAAGATTAGTTAAAAATCAGTTGAGGAAGTGTTTTTCTTAAAGTGGTTTTGACTCTGTTATTTATGCAATATATAATAAATAAAAACATATCTATTTCAATATATAATAAAAATAACATGTTATTACAATATGATACACAATGTTTTCTACAATTCACCGATAGATAGTCAAAGCACTACAATCCTCATTTAATACAAAGCATTATTTACACTCATAATAAAACAATGCATTTTTTCAGCCTGTTAGATAGATGATTGTGGTCTTTCACCTCTAATGTTAATATTTAATTTTAATTTTTTAAACAGACGTTATTACTTTTACTTTTTTTTTACTCTTACCTTATAGAAATACAGCCAAGACATATTAAGAAATACACAGAAATTAACAAAGTGATATTTTCTAGTGTTCTGAACGCAGCCAACTACAGCAGTAAATAATGCAGAGCCCGGCTTATATAGTCTATTCACGGTTTCTTCACACTTTTTTAAATCAGATCTTCGAAAAATCAGTCTATGCATAACGTGTTTGATAGTTTCGTAATTATGTAAATTTTCACAAGTATTTAATGCTTCGGTTTACAGTAAAGTATTTTGTTTTAGGTCAAAATAACATTACTTATACATTATTTCTTAATTATAATAATTAATTTATATTCAATACTTATAAAAGAGAGAGAAAAAAATAGTCGTGTTAATAATAGCTACTCAGAAATAGTTCTAATGAAAAATATTATTACACTAAGTGCGCACGCATTCGGTGCGTGGCCCCTATGGTGTAATTTTTTAGTCTTGTTTAAGCACTGTTGGCATAAGGCGAAGGAATATCCTGAACGTAGAACTTTTCAGGACTTCAGAATGTTGTATGTTACCACGAATGGACTATGTTTAAACTTAGCAAAAATTCTCGATTTGCCCATTTGCGGTGCCCAAGCGGTCGAGAGTGCTAATGTCATGCGAAATTCAATTTACCGAAGTTTATTTTCTTAAATACTTGCTGAGCTTCTCTGTTTTGTAGCAGTTTCAACACAAACTAAACATAATTAGAACTTACGTCAGATGTAACGTATAATATTGATAATCAAGCTATACAAATAGAACCAAGCAATTAAAATTCCAGTCGAATTGAATAGTAGTAATCTTCGTAGCAACACACAAATAGAAAATCACCTTATAAACATTAGATTTTATACATATATACTTGATTTTATTAACTATAATATGTATTGAGCTTATATAAATAAAAGTGATATATATATCACGTACAGAATTAATAAAAATTAAGTAGCTTTAATTGTAATATTTTGTAGTTGCAAGTTTGTTGTGCTCCATTTCTTTTGTGTGCGTTTTCCTGCAAATTATTTTTGTTTAATTCTAATTGCATTTTTAACTTACAATTGAATATTTAGTGAAATATAGCTAATTCTCAATAAATCCTATTTCGAATACATATGTCATTGGGTATTTTAAAATATGTTGGAATATAAAATGTTTGTATTTCGTATAAACTTCACTAGTGTGTGGTGGTTTCATTGCTCCATTTACGCTTTTGAACCAGAAAAATTAAAAATAATACGAGACTATGATAAAAGATAAGTGTTAGAAAACTTTTGTATCAACCCAAGTTTTCGGTACTCTTTGACTTGGCATGTTAAAAAGAGCTTTAAAATTATCCATGCAACATTTTCACAAAATCTTTGACTAAAGTTGCAACCTTAAATGAGTTATAAAGACTTACTACTGTTAGAACAGTGACATTTGTTATCTTTTTTGCTAATTACAAACATAAAGGAATGTACTAGTAAAGTAAAACAGAGCATAAAAATGCCAGCCACCTAATAATTTGGAAATTATATAAAAAATGTACACTAATTTGAGAAATAATCAAGCAAATTTCACATACCACAAAAAAAAATCAGTTTTCTTAACCTTTTCCCCTTGTGCTTTAGAGAAAAAGGCTACTTAAATTCTCTAATAATTTACGAAATTAGCAATAATTGCTTTGAAAATATACATAATAGAATAGGTCAAATTCAAAATTCGTTCAAAATTAAGACGAACAAAATCTAATACACCACATTTATTTGAAATGCTAACAAAAAAAAAGTTCTGCCAATACACTGTTTTCTTTTTTTATTACTTGTTCGTATATGTCATACAGAAACACTGCGATTTTTAAGATAACTGCACAAAGGGGATCTATNCTTTTTTTATTACTTGTTCGTATATGTCATACAGAAACACTGCGATTTTTAAGATAACTGCACAAAGGGGATCTATATGTACCACGAAATTACATTTCACAGATCACATGCAAAAAACGAGATTTATGGATATTATGGTGTTATTAAAACGGTTTTGTGAATTGAATTTTGAAATTATCTGAACCTCTAATCAATTGTTACAAATGGAAAAAAATGGCATTATTCTCCAAAAATCTATTGCACATCCGGACACTGAAAATATGCTACTAACACGCGGAATATTCGGTCTGCAGAAATTTTTACAGAAAATTTATGTTCAGTTACAAATAATAAACCAATATTTAACCTTGCACATAAAAAATAAACCAACTTACCAGCACTCTCTGATGCAAGGAACGCTACAATAATCTGTCGAACAAAATTCACACCCGTATCGCTTATTGTTGTCGACTGTATTTATTACAGCTACTAAAATAAATAATTAATNGTCGAACAAAATTCACACCCGTATCGCTTATTGTTGTCGACTGTATTTATTACAGCTACTAAAATAAATAATTAATAAAAAATTTCACTTAATATGCACTTTCAAAATGGTACGTAGTGATTAAGTCATACTTCATACGCATGTTATGGACCTTACGCTAACAATTTGTTATTGGAAACATGTTGTAAATTATTAAGACAATTTTTATTTTTCCCACCTTCTCGGTCCCAGTTTAACTTTGTATCCTTTCACCAGCTTAAGAACAANAAAATCACCTTATAAACATTAGATTTTATACATATATACTTGATTTTATTAACTATAATATGTATTGAGCTTATATTAATAAAACTTATATATCACTTACAGAATTAATAAAAATTAAGCAGCTTTAATTGTAATATTTTGTAGTTGCAAGTTTGTTGTGCTCCATTTCTTTTGTGTGCGTTTTCCGGCAAATTATTTTTGTTTAATTCTAATTGCATTTTTAACTTACAATTGAATATTTAGTGAAATATAGCTAATTCTCAATAAATCCTATTTCGAATACATATGTCATTGGGTATTTTAAAATATGTTGGAATATAAAATGTTTGTATTACGTATAAACTTCACTAGTGTGTGGTGGTTTCATTGCTCCATTTACGCTTTTGAACCAGAAAAATTAAAAATAATACGAGACTATGATAAAAGATAAGTGTTAGTAAACTTTTGTATCAACACAAGTTTTCGGTACTCTTTGACTTGGCATGTTAAAAAGAGCTTTAAAATTATCCATGCAACATTTTCACAAAATCTTTGACTAAAGTTGCAACTTTAAATGAGTTATAAAGACTTACTACTGTTAGAACAGTGATATTTGTTATCTTTTTTGATAATTACAAACATAAAGGAATGTACTAGTAAAGTAAAACAGAGCATAAAAATGCCAGCCACATAATAATTTGGAAATTATATAAAAAAAAAACACTAATTTCAGAAATAATCAAATAAATTTCACATATCACAAAAAAAAAAATCAGTTTTTCTTAACCTTTTCCCCTTGTGCTTTAGAGAAAGAGGCTACTTAAATTATCTAATAATTTACGAAATTAGCAATGATTGCTTTGGAAATATACATAATAGAATAGGTCAAATTCAAAATTCGTTCAAAATTAAGACGAACAAAATCTAGTACACCAGATTTATTTGAAATGCTAACAAAAAAAAAGTTCTGCCAATACGCTGTTTTCTTTTTTTTATTACTTGTTCGTATATGTCATACAGAAACACTGCGATTTTTAAGATAACTGCACAAAGGGGATCTATATGTACCACGAAATTACATTTCACAGATCACATGCAAAAAACGAGATTTATGGATATTATGGTGTTATTAAAACGGTTTTGTGAATTGAATTTTGAAATTATCTGAACCTCTAATCAATTGTTACAAATGGAAAAAAATGGCATTATTCTCCAAAAATCTATTGCACATCCGGACACTGAAAATATGCTACTAACACGCGGAATATTCGGTCTGCAGAAATTTTTACAGAAAATTTATGTTCAGTTACAAATAATAAACCAATATTTAACCTTGCACATAAAAAATAAACCAACTTACCAGCACTCTCTGATGCAAGGAACGCTACAATAATCTGTCGAACAAAATTCACACCCGTATCGCTTATTGTTGTCGACTGTATTTATTACAGCTACTAAAATAAATAATTAATCAAAAATTTCACTTAATATGCACTTTCAAAATGGTACGTAGTGATTAAGTCATACTTCATACGCATGTTATGGACCTTACGCTAACAATTTGTTATTGGAAACATGTTGTAAATAATTAAGACAATTTTTATTTTTCCCACCTTCTCGGTCCCAGTTTAACTTTGTATCCTTTCACCAGCTTAAGAACAAAGTTGAACTCTACACATTCCATGTCATCTCTCGATCCGTATTCAATTATTTCGTATCTTCTCAGCAGCACAGATAGTAGAATCTTCATAGACGTATAAGCGAACGTTTTGCCTATACACATGCGACGTCCAGAGGCAAACGGTACAAATGAGCATAACGGACGTTTGATATCGTAACCAGAACTAAATCTGTCCGGATCGAAATTATGAGGATTTGTGAAATAATTCTCATCTCTGTTAAGAAGAATAATTGGTATGATAATAGTTGTTTCTTTTGGTAAGGTGTAGCCACTAATCGATATCTCTTGATCTACCTTCCGCCCTACAAGAGGAACAGCAGGGAACAACCTCATGGATTCGTTGATCACTTGCTCCAAATAAACCATCTTCTTCAGATCTCTAGCATTGACTGGACGGTGAATGTCATCGCTAAAGGTATCTTCCTGCTCTCTCACAACCTTCTTCTGCACGTCTTGATGCAACCCCAGCAACATTAACGTACATGCAACCACTGAGGCAACAGTGTCTGTACCAGCTAGCATAAGTGTGAGTGTCTGGTCCCTCAGTTCCTCTGCAGTAAGAAGTTCTGGATTGTTCTTTATAGTTGATATCATATGTTCTAAAAACCCAAGCCGCTTCTTCGTGGTGATCTTATCACAGATATTCGTTCTAAATTCGTTACTATTATCAGTCTTGTAATAAAACAATTCAAGTTTTTGTTGCACTAGTTTATCCACAAAATTATGAATAGGCTTTAATAATTTTAACAAGTTCTTATAATCAGGAAAACATTTAGCCACATAAGGTAACCATAGCCATGGTTTGGTTAATTTTTGGCCAAAACGTTTTATTAAAAGTTCCATATTTTCAACAACGCGGTGCTTTTCATTTTCGTCTTGGTTCAATGATGAAAGACCAAGACTTGTTTGTGTCACATTATCTAACGTACACGTCAGAATATGGGAACATATGTCGAATGAGTCCTTACCGCAATGCTTCTGTAGTTTGTCTGCCAATAAACAGGCATTATGATAGAAGATGCTTACATAACTTTCTATGATTTGATTCGCGAAAGTAGGGTTCATTATTTTTCGTAATCTCGCCCAATCATGTGTCTCAGCTGTAAGCAATGATTTGCCAAATGCTAAACTAACTGCATCATACACTCTAGCCTTAGATAAAGTCGTGCTGCTGTTGAATATTATTTCGGCGCCTGAAGGATCTGCCACTGCGACTATTAGATGTGAACCAAACCGACCTTTGAACACGGGTCCATACACGTTCCGTAGCTCTTTCATGTAGCTCAGTATGTCTTGAGGGTTCGCAAGAATAGAGAGGGTGCAACGTAGTAGAGAAACTCCAGTAGGTCCTGGTATCATGGACCCCAGCTTGTAGGAACGACTCCTCAGAACATACCATGTTGCAGTGATGATGACGACGGTGACTATGAGTGTTGGAAGACCCAGATGCAGAGAAAATAGCGCCATGGTCGTAGCGGTGAAAACTGAACAGTGACTTAGACCGGGTGATTTTTATATAATGCGAAACTGCTAATATGCCCAAGGTTACTTAATATTGGCGTTTGTTCTAACCATTCACAATAGCTTGTGAGTATTCTCACATAAATCAAACAATTGTTTGCAGTTCTCATGTGCATGCATATTAATGCTCAAGTTTCTCGATGGGAAATTTTTTTCAATAGTGGTTTCCGTAATTTTTCGTATCCCGTATCCAGCTGTACGCAAGCCAACACTAACGCTGAAATATGGCAAATGTACTTGAACTTGCAGTAAGTGTCAGATATATAAGTGCAAAATTGACTCTATATGAGTAAATTTCCACAATATTTTATTAGTTGCGGAACAGCGTTCTATTTATTTTGGGGTTAAATTATGTGATCATGTAATGTTTGGATTTTAAATTCTCTCTCGACGTAAATTTCAAACAATTGAGTTCAAAGCCCTGTTTTATTTCTTTGCTTATATTAGATTTCTTAATACATATCATGTAATCCTTATTCCCGTCTTGTAATACATCTTTCACATTTTCATTTAGATTTTCTGTTTCTAATTCTTAGCTGTGTTTCGGTGTTTTAGAACTGCGTCGTGTGACTTATTTGACGCCAGGTAGGTTGCTGACATTTGTCGTGAAGGACGGAAGCCTTGGTGGTACTTTTGAATGTGGTGGACGCTACCGGCTATGCCGCGATTTTGATCTAATAGTCCCCGACGTAATCGCAACTTTTTGTAGCTAGCTCCCGAACAATTTAACGTTTAATTTTGAGGACGCCTGGGCAGAATTAAGAAGGACGTGGGCTTAGGGTGAAAAAGCAAATTTTGAGTGTGGGAATTGACAAGAAGACGCGGAGACAAGCCATTTTTTGTTAAGTATAATGCTACAATTGTAAGTTACGCCAATGTGGAGGGGCTAATTATCTTTTAAAGTGTACTATTTTGCAAATTCCACGTTTCCTAATAAATGTTATTTTGTTTCCTGAGTTTTCATCATATCTCGCCGGGTAATTACCCATTGGACTTGCGATCCTCTTTCAACTGCAACTCTTGTACTTATCTTCTTAATTTTGTTTGGATCATGACTGACTCATGTTCTAAATGGAAATGATTTTTTGTAAATAAAAATTTATTTTATACTTATATTAGTTTTTGCTCATAATTGTCCTGCAGAACAAGTTAATTGTCCTGCAGAACAAGTTTATTTCCATGTGAACTTTTATCGTTATAATACATATTTTATTTCAGCTGTGTATTACACGCTTAATGCAAAATATTAGAATCTAACACGCATTTTATTTAAATTATTATTTTTTTACATGCTTCTGTATTTTAATTTATTTCGCCTAACATACATTTCCTGATGATAGTAGTATTTTTTTAAATCAGTAATTCTACTACTGTTGCAGCTGTCAGCACTTTTGAACTAAGTAATTTTTCTTTAATTTACTCACACTAGACCAAATATATATTCATTTGCTATGAAAATTAATTAAATTTAAAACTCATTTGTCATGTATGTTTTTTTTTTGTGCTGAGAGCTATGCAGGTAGATAGATCGAGTATTTCTTCAGATTCTGTCATATTTCTTGTTCAATTATGCATTGTGCGAGTGCCTTTTCTACGTTGTCTACATGCCAGTTTTACGTCTAGAGTCACGCAATGTATGCTAATTATCCATTCATTTTATCACGTCGTCCAACAACAACACTAAGGAAAATTCAATACACGTTTGAATCCACAAATCTATTTATTCTCTTGACTCACTAGTAATACACGAAAAGGCAATACATTACATAGCTTAATTTACATTGCAACATAATGTCATTATACAGCTATGCATTTCATAAACCTACAAAAACGCGCATATCGGAATTTCACAGCCATCAACAGAAAAAAAAAAGTATTACTGAAGTACACAACAAATGTTAGCCTATAGAAAAAATTATTGCATACACATAACAGCAGGAGATGTTTCATGTCCAGCTATGCGTAAACATTTACAAACACAAGAGACAGTATATAGAGGTAGTGCACTGTATACAACAATAGCAAACATACATAACCTACAGGTTATTGTACTCACCTTAATCTGACCAACACATAAACTCAATTAATCAAAGGAAAAAAAGAGACAAGTTTTGTTTATCATAGGCCGATAAGTAATATTTTTGAAAAATACTAAAATATCTGGGATTAAATGCCCATATAATTAGTTCACAAATGATATTTTACATTATTTATATGCCACCTATGCAATAGTTCCACTTTATATGGATTGCAAACCAATACTAATATATTATATAACGGTCTGTGACATATATATATATATCGTAAGATATTATATTAAGAACAAACATATTCCATTTGCATTTCCACGATCATCATTCACTTGCCAATATGCTCTTGTACACAGGTTTCTCGGATGTGGGCGGCTACAAGTACAACATCCCTGTAATACTCAGCTATTAAACTTGGAATTTCTTGTAGTAAATTCGCGTAATGAATTTAACATTCTTCCCAGTCCAATAGCTAAAATGTTTGTAGGCCAATTGTTTTTTAAGTTTATTCGTATTACTTCAACAATAACTTTTAGTGTAGGTTACACGTTCCTATACCTCATTGAAAACGCCTGACCCCAATTTCGCTGCGTGCTCCATAACCTTGTAAACTGCTGCAAATCATAATAATAGAGTGGTGAAAGTGATAGCTTCAGATATATTTTTTTGAATGCAAAGTCCGAGTTATANTTCGTTACTATTATCAGTCTTGTAATAAAACAATTCAAGTTTTTGTTGCACTAGTTTATCCACAAAATTATGAATATGCTTTAATAATTTTAACAAGCAATTTTAGCCACATAAGGTAACCATAGCCATGGTTTGGTTAATTTTTGGCCAAAACGTTTTATTAAAAGTTCCATATTNCCACATAAGGTAACCATAGCCATGGTTTGGTTAATTTTTGGCCAAAACGTTTTATTAAAAGTTCCATATTTTCAACGACGATTTGCTTTTCATTTTCGTCTTGGTTCAATGATGAAAGACCCAGACTTGTTTGTGTCACATTATCTAACGTACACGTCAGAATATGGGAACATATGTCGAATGAGTCCTTACCGCAATGCTTCTGTAGTTTGTCTGCCAATAAACAGGCATTATGATAGAAGATGCTTACATAACTTTCTATGATTTGATTCGCGAAAGTGGGGTTCATTATTTTTCGTAATCTTGCCCAATCCTGTATCTCAGCTGTAAGCAATGATTTGCCAAATGCTAAACTAACTGCATTATACACTCTAGCCTTAGATAAAGTCGTACTGCTGTTGAATATTATTTCGGCGCCTGAAGGATCTGCCACTGCGACTATTAGATGTGAACCAAACCAACCTTTGAACACGGGTCCATACACGTTCCGTAGCTCTTTCGTGTAGCTCAGTATGTCTTGAGGGTTCGCAAGAATAGAGAGGGTGTAACGTAGTAGAGAAACTCCAGTAGGTCCTGGTATCATGGACCCCAGCTTGTAGGAACGACTCCTCAGAACATACCATGTTGCAGTGATGATGACGACGGTGACTATGAGTGTTGGAAGACCCAGATACAGAGAAAATAGCGCCATGGTCGTAGCGGTGAAAACTGAACAGTGAGTTAGACCTGGTAGTTATTATAGCTTGCGAAATTGCTAATCCGTCCAAGCCTACTTAACATTGGCCTTTGTTCAAACCATTCACAATAGCTTTAGGGTATTCTCACATAAATCATACTATTGTATGCAGTTCTCATTTGCATGTACACTAATGCTTCATTTGCGCCGTGTAACACTTTTTTTCAATAGTAGTTTCAGTAATTTTCCTTATCCCTTATCCAGCTGTACACAAGTCTACACAAACGCTGCAACAGCGAAAAAATACTGGAACTTGCAATAAGTGTCAGATATATAAGTGTAAAATTGACTCAATATGAGTAAATTTCCACAATATTTTATTAGTTGCGGAACAGCGTTCTATTTGTTTTGGTGTTAAATTATGTGTTCATGTAATGTTTGGATTTAAAATTCTCTCTCGACGTAAATTTCAAACAATTGAGTTCAAAGCCCTATTTTATTTCTTTGCTTATATTAGATTTCTTAATACATATCATGTAATCCTTATTCCCGTTCTATAAGTATTGAGCAATGTCAGAAATTATAACTTAAAGTGTTGGTGTTTAATTTTGTTATTATAATTGTGTTTTACTTCCATTTGGATAATCTTTTGTCTTGTAATACTTCTTTTTAATTTTCATTTAGATTTTCTGTTTCTAATTCTTAGCATTTTTTTGGTGGTTTTCGCGCTGCGTTGTGTGACTTATTTGATGCCAGGTAGGTTGCTGACATTTGTCGTGAAGGACGGAAGCCTTGGTGGTACTTTTGAATGTGGTGGACGCTACCGGCTATGCCGCGATTTTGATCTAATAGTCCCCGACGTAATCGCAACTTTTTGTAGCTAGCTCCCAAACAATTTAACGTTTAATTTTGGGGACGCCTGGGCAGAATTAAGAAGGACGTGGGCTTAGGGCGAAGAAGCAAATTTTGAGTGTGGGAATTGACAAGAAGACGCCGAGACCAGCCATTTTTTGTTAAGTATAATGCTACAATTGTAAGTTACGCCAATGTGGAGGGGCTAATTATATTTTAAAGTGTACTATTTTGCAAATTCCACGTTTCCTAAAAAATATTAGTTTGTTTCCTGAGTTTTCATCATATCTCGCCGGGTAATTACCCATTGGACTTGGGATCCACTTTCAACTGCAACTCTTAAACTTATCTTCTTAGTTTGGTTTGGATCATGACTGACTTATGTTCTAAATGGAAATAAATTTTTGTAAACAAAAATTTATTTTCTACTTATATTAGTTTTTGCTTATAATTGTCCTGCAGAACAAGTTTATATCCATGTGAACTTCCATCGTTATAATACATATTTCATTTCAGCTGTGTATTACACGCTTAAGGCAAAATATTAGAATCTAACACGCGTTTAATTTAAATTATTATTTTTTTACATGCTTCTGTATTTTAATTTATTTCGCCTAACATACATTTCCTGATGATAGTAGTATTTTTTTAAATCAGTAATTCTACTACTGTTGCAGCTGTCAGCACTTTTGAACTAAGTAATTTTTCTTTAATTTACTCACACTAGACCAAATATATATATTCATTTGCTCTGAAAATTAATAAAATTTAAAACTTATTTTTTGTGTATTTTTTTTTTGTGCTGAGAGCTATGCAGGCATATAGAACGAGTATTTCTTCAGAGTTCTGTCATATTTCTTGTTCAATGATGCAATGTGCGAGTGCCTTTTCTACGTTGTCTACATGCCAGTTTTACGTCTAGAGTCACGCAATGTATGCTAATTATCCATTCATTTTATCACGGCGCCCAACAACAAAAACACTAAGGAAAATTCAATACACGTTTGAATCCACAAATCTATTTATTCTCTTGACTCACTAGTAATACACGAAAAGGCAATACATTACATAGCTTAATTTACATTGCAACATAATGTCATTATACAGCTATGCATTTCATAAACCTACAAAAACGCGCATATCGGAATTTCACAGCCATCAACAGAAAAAAAAAAGTATTACTGAAGTACACAACAAATGTTAGCCTATAGAAAAAATTATTGCATACACATAACAGCAGGAGATGTTTCATGTCCAGCTATGCGTAAACATTTACAAACACAAGAGACAGTATATAGAGGTAGTGCACTGTATACAACAATAGCAAACATACATAACCTACAGGTTATTGTACTCACCTTAATCTGACCAACACATAAACTCAATTAATCAAAGGAAAAAAAGAGACAAGTTTTGTTTATCATAGGCCGATATGTAATATTTTTGAAAAATACTAAAATATCTGTGATTAAATGCCCATATAATTAGTACACAAATGATATTTTACATTATTTATATGCCACCTATGCAATAGTTCCACTTTATATGGATTGCAAACCAATACTAATATATTATATAATGGTCTGTGACATATATATATATATAGTAAGATATTATATGAAGAACAAACATATTCCATTTGCATTTCCACGATCATCATTCACTTGCCAATATGCTCTTGTACACAGGTTTCTCGGATGTGGGCGGCTACAAGTACAACATCCCTGTAATACTCAGCTATTAAACTTGGAATTTCTTGTAGTAAATTCGCGTAATGAATTTAACATTCTTCCCAGTCCAATAGCTAAAATGTTTGTAGGCCAATTGTTTTTTAAGTTTATTCGTATTACTTCAACAATAACTTTTAGTGTAGGTTACACGTTCCTATACCTCATTGAAAACGCCTGACCCCAATTTCGCTGCGTGCTCCATAACCTTGTAAACTGCAAATCATAATAATAGAGTGGTGAAAGTGATAGCTTCAGATATATTTTTTTGAATGCAAAGTCCGAGTTATAATCCAGGTGAAATGCAGAGTGTTGGCAAAGCCCGAATGATTGACAAACTATAGTGAACCCTATATTAAAAGTATCTTTCAGACCTTGGCGAGGCAATGCGCAACCAGGAACTCCCAAGTCTGTTGCGTAGAACCGGTCTCGCTGCAGTTGTCCGTTATAAGTGAAAGTGCAACGAATACAAGAAAAGGCATCATTGCAGTTCCTTTAAAAGGAGGGGGGGATTTTCGTGTATGCATCGTGCATAGAAATGGCGGATTGTTACACCGAGTTTACACAGAAAAGTGAAAAAATTATGTTTTTTTTATGTATGGATGACAGTTATGTCTCGGCGGCCTCACGAATCTAGTGTATGATCGTGTGTGGGGTACTGCACCAGCTACACAGCAGTGCTGTGATCAATGTGGTAAATTACGTATTGTAAATTCCACGTGTGATACATCACGCAATGGCAATACGCATTATGTTACGCTCTCGTGACAGAGCCGCGAGTACACAAAGCGCTCAAACTTACCGTCACGAGATGGCACACAGAATTTGGAAGCTGGATATAGATTCCTCAGTTTGTAACCAGAGTTCTCTAAAGGTTATGATAAAAAAAAACCTGCTTTCCAGTCCAGAATTTACAAAAACTACAAAAGTGCGGTTTGGTACATCCGTAACCTCTTTGTTCTATAAGAGTAAAATTATTATAACTAAGTTAGCTTCCTTTTTAACACACACATTAATATTTTGTATTCCAGTACAATTAAAAATGGAGAATAAAGTCACTAAATGTGAGACGATATACACATTTTAGGCCCCTTTATGCAGTAATGTAAAAAAAATTAAAAAAATGTTTAAGGTAAAAGTAAATAAATTCATTGGGCACCAAACATTGATATTTATAATACTTATCCTATTTAGCACACGCTATTCTAGCCTATCCCATTTAAAACCACATGTCCCTAGGATATCCATAGATATTAAGGTGCTTACTGTGAATTTCTCCTTCACTAAAGAGCCAAAAAACTGGCACTCCTTACTAATATCGTGTAGGGCCCCCACAAGACGACGTGGCATGGACTCGACTAATGTCTGAAGGTATGCAGGAGGCAATTCACACCATGAATCCTGCAGGGCAGTACACAAATCCATTGGAGTGCGAGGCGGTGGAGATCTCTTCTGAACAGCATGTTGCAAGTCATCCCAGATATGCTCATTAATGTTCATGTCTGGTGGTTTAGGTGGCCAATGGAAGTGTCTAAAGTCAGAAGAGTGTTCCTGGAGCCACTCGGTAGCAACTCTCAACGTGTGGGGTGTCGCATTGTTCTGCTGGAATTGTCCACGTCCTTCGGAATGCACAATAGACATGAATGGGTGCAGGTGATCGGACAGAATGCTTACGTATCTGTCACCTGCCAGAGTCGNTTGGTGCAGGTGATCGGACAGCATGCTTACGTAGCTGTCAACTGTCAGAGTCGTATCTAGACGTATCAGGGGTCCCATTTCACGCCAACTGCACACGTCCCATACCACGACAGAGCCTCCACCAGCTTGAACAGTCCCCTGTTGACATGTATGGTCCATGGATTAATGTACCGACCTACCGATCATACCAGCCTCATTGCCCATACATACTGACCTTACCAACCACACCTACTATACCATCCATACCAACCAAACCAACCATACAGACCTCACCTACTATACTGACCATGCCGACATAACGTCGCGATAATCGACTCTGATGCGAAGAAAATTGCGAATAATTTCGCAAAACAAAACGTATATCATGTCATGAAGCACAACTAAAGCTTAGTTTGCCATTGGCTGCAAACGAACACATAAATACAGTTAGTGTGGGAGGAAAAGTGCTTAATTGCACATTTCATTCCTTCAGCAGAGATGAGATAATTCTGATTACGACAAAAAAGGCAGGTGATAAATACGCTATCACAGTTCGACACACCACTTAGGTTAGATTAGGTTAGGTTATCTTCATTGTATTAACTCAAAACAGTAACAGCCTATGTTGTTCTAAAAGTTAAAATTTCTGAGATATTTCAGGTTTTGTGATTTTTATGCTCAACTCAATTTTTTAGTGTGATACAGGCAGAGTCACTATTTTATTCATGATAATTAGGCCACACATTACATTACTACTTCTCTGTGTACTCCTGTTACTGTTTTTAGGCTTATATTGACGAGTTGACACATATTATCTTGACATTTTGAGATTAAAAGAGCTGCTTTTTATACGGTGACCTTGGACTGTCAAGATAATATGTGTCAAGTCGTCAAGAGAAGCATTTGAAAGGAGAAACAGGAGTGTAGAAATAAGTAATAATGTACTATGTCGCCTAATTGTCACGAACAAAATAGTCTTTGTGCCTGTAAAACACCAAAAAATTGAGTTCAGAATAAAATGTTCAGAAACCATACGTTTTAGAGCAAAATGGGCGAAATCTGCCTGCCATAGGAACTCATATAAGAGAGGACCAAGAATATTATGTTGGATGACAAGCTCACAAACATATCCCAAACAAAACGTGCTTTAATATTAAAAGCACAGTACACAATCTTTTGTGCTAGAATATATATTTGTGAAATGGTAAAAATACTAACTGGTGTACCAGTAGAGTACTTTAATCTAAAGATATTACACACACTTCTTTGGAGTTTAACGTTATGCGAATATTAAAATAAATAATATTACTTTAATTACGTTACAGTTTGGACATATAACTATGATGGCATGTAAATCACAAGTACGCTTTAGTTGATCATGTGTAAAATTCCATATGGTATTTCATATTTAAAACGTTACAGTTTTAATATATAACTGTGATGGAGTACTCACAAGTACACTTTAGATGTTCAGATACAGTAGGTAAAATTCATATATTTGAATAGTAACTGGGCTGGGGAAGAGAGATGTTTTGAATTTTAGCCAGGGACCGTCTCTCCTATGCCGTTTTGGACGTTGTTAGATAACACTTGTTAGATAACACTTGTTATTGCCGTCCTAAAAATCTCTCCAGATTACGCTCCTTTGGGAAGGAGTTTATATACATATCCTATATTCCTAAACGTTCAATCGTGTATGGACTGCTGAGCTCTTCGTGTCTTGCTACATGTCCAGGTTCCTCACGGTTTCAGCTATAATACCTACCGTGCTCTACGTGTTATCTATACACGTCCGGTGTCAGTATCAGGCCGATATCTGCTCTTGATACTTTATACAACATCTCTCCTCTTTAGAGGCAAGAGTGTTTTGTCTGTTGGTGAGTATTATAGGTATGCGAAGACGTTCAGTATTAAACATTGAGTAGTTCGTCCTCGGCTATAACTTTTAACATAATGGTATGGGTGTTCATACACACCGCTTCCCAGCGGTCGTTAATTGTTTATTTCACATGTTAGCATATTTCTGCGTGTTGGCGACAGGCCTGCATATAGGTATTTGCAACTTGTACCGTTTTTAACGTGTATGAGGCCTTGAACTACAGTATAGCTCTGTGTACATTCAGTATGCACATACATCATATAGTCTCTAAGAGGTCCTTACAGCTAGTCCATTTCATATTGGCATTCGGGTACTCACCATAAAAAGCATGGAGCATAGTTCTCCCGGGGAACGTCTATCATTCTATTTAAATATAACGTCACTCCTGGGTTCGAGACCCGGTGAACACACATGTTGATTTAGTTTTGTTATATATTTACACACATATTTTCAAACTATCCAGAACCTTTCGTTTCTTGTAGCATATATCCTGGTCTGGGCTGCCTGCCACATACCTGAATTGATATATTAGTATATATTTATATAAACATATACTACTGCAATGGATTCGTCACAGTCTACTTCACCTGCATTGTCTCCATCCTCAGCAGCATTGCTTAACCCCCCTACTGTTCCTGTATACAGCGACCCGCACTACAGTGTGTTTTTTGCGACCTGGTGTTTACGGTTCGTCAGAATGAATTGCATCACGAGCTTTCTAAATCCATTCCATCAACCGGCCCAACATATTTGTGATAGGTATGGTCGCCCCTTCAACTACACAGACAAGCTTGTCGAACATAGTGTAACATGTACAGGTCTGATCAGGCACGCAGCTTCGCTCAACTGTACACTCTTGTGATGCTCGAGGCCATGAATGTATTTGTTGGGCGAACCCTGATGCTCCATCAAGGGCATGTGAGAACTGCGGCCGGCAGTTTACCAGGACCAATAGGCTTCGTGCGCATAGCGCAAAGTGTACTGGTGCTGCCACGTCAACCTCCCGACCGGCGAAGCGAGCGAGAGTGACAAGTCCGCAGCTGCCCCATCACGTTCCGGCTCTTCAGGGAGAGTGTAGCTCTCACCAAGGCTTCACTGGGGCTGGCGAGAGCAACTCGTATGGGTTCGTGGGGATTGAAAGCACGTTCAGGGGCATAATGAATAATTACATCGCCAAGAATACCTCGAGGGAAGCAATAGACATTTGTGACTACCTCAAGGCGATGATAGTGAATATCATTGGCCAACTAGAGCAGGACATCGAGACACAGGGGGCAGTCAAATTTAATATATTTCTAGAGTGCGTATATGGTAAACTGGAACTTCACGAGGACGAGGAGGATCGTCGTGCCTTTAAAACGGAAAACATGCCTCTCTTTAATGTAGCCGACATAGAGGCGGCTGTGTCGACTGTCATTGCCAAGATATGCGCGGAGGAGACTGACTATAAGGGCAAGGGTAGTGGCTGGACTCTCACTGCTGTGAAATGAGTCCAGTTACATGTAAACAAGCTTGACCATCTTGGAGTCTCCTCGCACATCCCCTTGTCTGCAGGTTTAGCGGAGAAACGGGCGATCCTCAACCCGCACAACACTGACCTGCAGAGTTTTAAATGGGCAATACTGGCACGCTTTGTAAAGAAGAGGGATACACAGCACGTAAACCGATGCTACACCAGGCTGGAGACGCGTTTCGATTTTTCGACCGTAGATTTTCCCACCCCTCTACGGCAAGTACCATATTTTGAGAAAACTAATATGGGTGTAAGCGTCAACATATACGCACTCGATAAGAATACAAAAATAGTGCCGATACGGTGACAGATGTGGAACTGGCCCAGGACTTTGATTTGCTGCTGTTCACCACTGGGGAGGACCAGATCTCGCACTATTGTTACGTGTCAAATTTCTCGAGACTGGTATGCTCCCAGGTGACTGCATATGCTGATCATTTTGATATCTGTAAATGTTGTTTCAAGTCATATGATAACCGACAATGTGTTCCAGAGCTGACGGGTGCCGACACTCTGGCTGAGCACAGGAGGTATTGCAATGACCATACAGCTGTTTGCGCCGACATGCCACAGTCGGACAGGAACGGCCGGCCGCCTGTGCTCAAATTAAAAAATTACCAGAACGGCGACAAGGTACCTATCGTAGTATATGCAGACTTCGAGGCATTGCTGGTGCTTTTGCAAACATGTCAGCCGAACCCGGACACGTCCTACACTTATAGGTACCAAAAACATGAGCCCGATTCTTATGGCATATACATTGAAGTTAATAATTCAATTATTCCCACCTATAACACAACCAGCCTACCCCCGGGTGTAACTGTTTACACAGGCGAAGGTGCATCGAAATGCTTCATGGATGGTCTAGCCTCTACCTGCTACCACTGTTCTGGCATGTTCACCTGTAACAACCAATAGGTGCATGACCATGATCATTTTACCGGCAGTTTTATCGAGGTGTCATGTAATAACTGCAACAAGCTTCGTCGCCGCCCCCAGAGACTGCCAATACTCTTCCATAACTAAATGTATGATGCCAATTTCATAATTAAGCAGCTTGGCTATGATTCCCAGGACATATTTATTATTCCAAATACCGAGGAGAAACTTATCACCTTCAGTAAGAGTTTGGACGACAAGTTCACTATACATTTCATTGATACGTATATGTTCATGTCTGCTAATCTGGCAATGCTCGCTGAGAATATTGCCGTCCGGCGAATTTCACACTACATCTCGCTTCTACATGGTAGAGCGCGAGTTAGAGCTGGTAACCCGGAAAGGCGTCTTCCCCTACGATTATGTTGGCTCATGGGAGAAGCTTGCCGAGCTGCGGTTATCTGCTATAGAGTCATTCTACAATAGGCTTACTGGGGGGAACATTAGTGCCAAGGGCTACCAGCAGGCACAAACCGTCTGGGACGTGTTCAGCTGTCGCACCCTCCGGGACTATTCAGAGCTCTACCTGAAGATGGACGTGCTGATTCTGTGCGACGTCTTCGAGAATTTCCGGGGGCTATGTCTACGCACATACAGTCTTGACTGTGTGCGCTATGTTAGTGCCACCAGGTTCTTGTTTGACGCGATGTTGAGCAAGACACAGTTGTAATTAGACTTTCTTAGTGACTATGACATCCACCTGTTTATTGAGGCTGGTATCCGGGGAGGGGTGGCTCAATGTATTAAGCGGCACATGATTGCCAACAATAGGCATATACCAGACATTTACGATGCCCTGCCGCTCCCATATTGCGGTTTCGAATGGACCAGCACAAACATCGATGTGATGAGCTTGCCAGACGACGGAGATGTCGGCTACATACTGGAGGTAGACGTAGAGTATCCTCGCACTCTTCACAAAGAGTATATGGATCTTCCATTCTTGCCAGTGAACGAGTGTCCCCCAGGGTCCAAACAAACGAAACTCATGACGACCATGGAGAGCAAGCTTCATTATATCGTACATTATGTTAATTTTAAGCAAGCATTGGATCATGGGTTATGGCTGAAGGCTGTTCATAGGGTCCTTCAATTCCTGCAGAAGCCATGGCTGAAGCCTTATATAGATTTGAATATGGCGCAATGTTAGGCAGCCACGAATGCCTTCGAGAAGGACTTTTATAAGTTAATGAATAACGCAATGTACAGCAAACTTATGGAGAATAAGCGCAAACGACAGCGTATGGAACTTGTGTGTAGAGAAGTTCGGGCGAGGAAGCTCATCGCAAAGCCTGCTTTTACATGCAGGACTATATACGATGAAACATTTTCCCTGGTCAAATTACGCCAGGAGAGCATTATGTTTGACAAGTCCATATACACTGGGTTTGCCGTACTCGACCTGTCAAAAACACTCATGTATCGATTTTACTACGATGTAATGCGAGTGCGATATGGGGCAGTGTGAACCTCCTCCTTTACATGGATACTGATAGCCTAGTAATGGAAATCGCCCGCCCTGACTTTTACAGTAAACTCGCCATAAACCTGATTCTCATATCGTAGTTTGACACCAGTGGCTACCCGACCACTCATATTTGTTACTCGCCTACCAATTCTAAGGTGATTGGGAAGTTCAAGGATGAGTGTGCGGGTAACGACATGAATGAGTTTGTCGGGTTGAGGGCGAAACTGTATGCGTACCACTGCCTGAATACGGTAGGGGAACGCGCGAAGGGGATACAAAGGTGCGTAGTTGAAAAGACGATAACGTTTGACGATTATCGGCATATCCTTTTGGCCCAGCGCTGCATGAGAGTACAGGTCGCTGGTATTAGGTCGTACCACCACGAAGTTTACACAGAGCAATCAAACAAACTGGNGCTGCATGAGAGTACAGGTCGCTGGTATTAGGTCGTACCACCACGAAGTTTACACAGAGCAATCAAACAAACTGGCTCTTTTGTGGATGGATGACAAAATACAAGTCCTGGATGATGGCATACATACTGTCCCCTATGGCTATCAGGCCTAATAAGAAAACAGCTCTGGGTCAGGCCCACATAGTTATGTATGTTTCCAGAGAGACTGCTTTTTCTTCCAGCGTGTACAGGAGCACGTACAAGCGTCGTCGTATTCCGCTTGTGACGTACATTGCTGAGGGTTTTGGTAAACATATTTCTCGATAAGCATACTGTAGCGCGTGCAAGTGTGTTGCAGGCTGGTCAGGTATGCTGACTGGTAGTCTACTGTAGCTCGTTCAAGAGGCNACTGTAGCGCGTGCAAGTGTGTTGCAGGCTGGTCAGGTATGCTGACTGGTAGTCTACTGTAGCTCGTTCAAGAGGCACATTCCTAACATTGTCAGGTAAATTATCAGTTTTTTATTTCCTGCAATATACTGGAGCATTTGCAAGATNGGTAGTCTACTGTAGCTCGTTCAAGAGGCACATTCCTAACATTGTCAGGTAAATTATCAGTTTTTTATTTCCTGCAATATACTGGAGCATTTGCAAGATCGGATGGCTTGCCAGGTATACTATTTATTGGCCCGCGCAGTCTGATTCAGTGTACTGTAGCTCATGCAAGAGTTGCAATCTTCTCCTTGCCAAGTATACTGGGTGGTAACACGCTGTAGTGCATGTAAGCGACCATCTTACTTGCCAGGCATGTTACCAGCACGTCCTGTACATGTTTTTTCTCGGGGGTATACTGGAGCACATGCAAGTAGTAGTCTTGCCAGGTATATTAATCATGCGTTCCTCTTTTCCCACATATATTTCATGCTAATGGGTGCACGGTTTCAGCTTGTTGTGCATTTGCAAGTATTATTCTTTACCTCACGCTACTGTCTTGTATGTATCTCTCTTTTGTGTGTGTGTGTGTTTCCATTAAACGTACTGCATTCAACTTCATGTCCCACATTTGTGTTTAGAGTCATCGTCGGGAACTGCTTGTCAAGCATATGTGCGTTTTCCTCCGTTCTGTATGATAGATTCAACTTTATATGATTTGTCATGTGTGGTTTCCAATCATACTACAAAATATGTAATATCGATGTACATTTGGCTATTCTCTCTCTTCATCCCACCATCGCACTGTGTGTTGGCATCACACACCGTGTCGTTGGCAGCACACTGTAGTGCCCGTCCGTATTTATTCTGTTTACCCATTGCTGAAGCATTCGCTTCAATTGTCGTCCCCCTGCTGCTTCGCAACCCACCTGTTCGCTATATCTGTAACGTTATCAATATGTATATATATATGTATTGATAGTGTTGTAGGAATAGTGAGCAGCCGGTTCCAAGTCCGGGGTCCGTCTGCATGGTTATGTCATGCAGATGGTAAGCGGCAGGACGAAACAGCAACTGGTAAGTGTGTATTCACGCTTCAAAAAGTTTTTAATAAATTCATTGTTTAATAATTCCATATGGATAATAATGATTTTGTTCAATATCCATTTTATATAAACCGAGTGTTTAATAAATATATTAACCTGATACGAATATTGTATACCTATTGTATTGCAGCAAGTGTTTAATAAATTCATCTGAATAATATTATTTAGTTTTTTCAACATTCATTATGTGAACCTGGGAATTATGTTGTGGAAGATATTGAAATGTACACCAATTGTATTGCAAAAAGTGATTTAATAAATTCATCTGAATAAAAATACTTAGTTTGTTTATTTTGTACACCTGAGAAATTATGTTGTGCTATTAAAGAATGAATTGTATTATTATTTTATGGTGGTGGAAGTGACTTGTAAAGGAAACAAGTTATAATTATGCACAAGTGCCCAGTTCATGATTTAATGTACATTATGTACACCTGAAATGTTATTGGTACTACAAATAGTGATTACTAAATTCACATGAATAAATACATAAACCTGACACTAATATTTAGTGCTATTAAAGAATCAATACTTTTTTTACTGTGTAGGAAACTGGGTGTCTATAGCCATACTTGTAAAGGAAACAAGTTTTATACCAACCCATATATTATACAAGTGAATAGTGTTTAATAAAATCATACGAATAATAATTACTCTGTGTCTAGCCACTGTTCCACCGCAGCACCAATGGCAAGGGGGATTCGCCAACACTGGAATGTGTGTACAAAGTATTGATACTGCTCTAAGTGTTTGATAAATTCGTATGCATATTAATTAGTTTGGCGCAAAATACTGACATGTGTATTAAATATAATGATACTACAAACAGTTATTAATACATTCATTCATACATGCTTCTATATTAGTTATATACATCTGAGAAAAAAAAATTTCTTATAGTGGAATATATTGCAAAAGTATTTAATAAATTCATATGGATAATTTTATAAACGTACAAAATTATATTTTACGTTGGTAGATACTGAAATGTGTGTATTAAATCGTAGTATTGATGCTGCAAACAGTTATTAATAAATTTGTATGAATAATAATTATATAAATCTGAGAAATAACACTGCTCGTAGCCTCGGGTGATTTAATGGTAACGAGGGTTCGTTGCAGGGAGCCATATCCTCAAAAACAAAAAAAGCCGCATCAAATGTTTGAGAAGATTTTTTTTTTTTAACTTTTTGGTTGTTTATTTTTTAACTTTTAAAAAAAATTAAATTAAGAAAAAATAAATTTTTTTTTAAAATTTTGACAACTTCTTTTAATAACTTTGAAAAAAATTGGCAATTTTTGACACTTGCTGCCAAGATGGCCGCGGTAGAGGTGGAATGCAAACGCATAAACTTTGCAAAATTTTCGAAACAAAATGGTGGTTTGCTGGCGGTCAAGATGGCCGCGGTAGAGGTGGAATGCAAACGCATAAAATTTGCCGTTCACTTGGTAAGCTTTGGGCGATCCGTGATCCGTGTCACGAAGCTGTATAAAACAAGGTAATACTGACTAGTTATAGTTTTGCTACAAAGTACGTATGGAGCTCGCCTCCACTTAGTTAACTACTTTATTCAGCTATGTAAATATTTCTTCTCTTGAAACGATTGAAAGCCTCAGAGCATGAATCTGGAATCAGTCATTCTGCAAGCCATGTTCTGCGTTAAATATCTTACCTCGTGCGTTGTTTCCTAAATGTGCCATTTTTAAAAGCGTTTTATACTCGTGTTGACCTAAAAGTACACTCTTCTAGTTTAATTGAACTATTACTGTTTTTTTATCTACTAGTTATCATATTTCATTTATAGTTAACATAAGTTAAAAAAGGGAGATAATAGGTGTGTTGGTAATGACCAGTAATAAATAGATATTATGCAAAATATTATTAGACTGAGTGCACAAGAATGCGGTGCATTGTCCCTCAGTTGTAATTTTCTAGACTAGGTTAAGCTTTGTTTGCATGATGTGGAGAAATAGCCTGAAAGTAGAACATTAACAGGGCTTCACTAAAGTTGGAAGTAACCGCGAATGGACTATACAGGCTTTGGCGAGGTCTATCCAGACTCTCCTGTCCCATTACTGCCAGACACTTTTCACGGGGCCGCGGTCGTGTAGTAGTCATACAACTCGCCTGCCTCCATGGCGGATCGGGTTCGATTTCATGCCGTCCCAAACCCGGATTTTCACATGTGGGGAACTTGGTGGACGTTGCCTTTGGCCGATGGGCTTTCTCAATGTACTCCCGCATCCCACCACTGCGTTCCATCGTTACTCGATCTCCACCTCGCTTCATCTCCAATCGGCGCTGTAAGACAACGGCATAGAGTGGACAAGTACATTGCGGGGCGGTCAGTGGCGTGTTGTGAACTGTTGCAAGGCAAGCTGGTGCTTGCTTACTACTACATTCTCGGTGCACGTAGCATGAACCAATAACCACACTGTAGAGCCTAGGGAAACTGAATGTATTTCGACCACTCACAACGAGCAGGCAAGGGACCCATTACACGCGTCCTGTGGCATTACCTACCGAACTACGTTTTAGTGGTGTACGTGTAAACTAGCGAGCATCAGAGTACAGCACAGAGCTAACGCCAGCTTACCTTGCAACAGTTCACCACACGCCACTGGTGATGTAGGCGTACTCCTCTGATTGGTTGCGCGAAGCTCTGGGGACCGGCCTTGATTCTGATAGGCTAATACATTCTTATAAAGGTTGGCTGAGCTGCCGACGGACAAGTAGGTTACCAGGCACTGATTGGCGAATGGCATTCCAACAGGCCAACGACGCCATTTTGCTGGTGTGTGCGGCTGGATTTCACATATGTTTCATCTCTGTACTCTGCTGAGTCAGCGAAAAACTGGGCTGCACTCCCTGCATTGTAGACCGTGTATACTGCATCAATACTTTTCATTCCCACCACCATGGCTTGTTAGCGTGAACGAAAACAATTTCAATATTTTTAACTTTTTTTCAATACAAAAAAAAATTGTTTCCATGTTGCTTTATTTTCGACTTAATAATCAATACATGTATCACGTGAAAAGGATTCCAGGTGTAATACCGGTATAAAACTTTCACGCGCTGACTCATTAGTTACAGCCGTTACATTCGTCTACAGCCGGACTTTTTTCGTTTATTGATGTTATGTGAACCCGACTACACGACGAAAATTCTAATTAATCAGAATTTATGAAGGTGAGAGAATTAATAAAGAATTTCATAAGGGAGAGTACGTGTGGTCTTCGGGAAGTTGGGTGGGTTTAGCATTGTAAAGGAAACTTGAGAACATAGAGGGGAAACGTTAAAATTTAATGCATGGCGTCAATTTTATTAAACATTTAGAGTCTGAAAATTTTAGATAATTTCTCACGGGTGCTTGCACAGACATCAGTCATTGCGCGACGAAGACGTTAAGAGCTATCACCACGGAAAAATATGTTATTTTATATTTGTATCACGTAGTGTTAAACTTGTAGACAGCATCTGTAACTACCTTTTCCTCAGATAAAATATTTTTGGGTAGTATGGTTTTTGCAAAATGACTTATCAAAATCATAAATTTACTGTTTTAGAAAGGTACAAATAATGAAAATCGTAGTACGTACAGAAATAAGATAATTCACACTGAAAGAAGGTGCCCCGAGCTACTTCAAGACGACAATAAAATTGTACAATGAAATGTTTATGAAATTACAAAAAAATTGCTGAAAAAAAATTCTTGAAAATTTTTTATTTTTGGCAGCCCCTAAATTTTTAGAAAATAATTTTTGCTAAACCTACATTAAAATGAATTAAGACAAGATCATTCAGATGCCCTTTTTAAATTTTCTGCAAATAGTTTGGTTTATTTTATTTGTACATTACAAAACAGTACAAATTTTGACTTTGACGTACCATTTTGCAAAAAAAAAAACCACGCAGTCTAAAAATATTTAAAATGAGGATAAGGTAGTCACAAATAATGACTACAAGTTGAACAATATATGGTTCAGATATAAAATAACACATTTTTCCATGGCCAACACCCTTAACGCTCAATAAATGTCAGTAGGGCAATTGCCAGGGGAGAAGAATATATCAGAGTCAATCTGAGCGCAGTGAAGAGTTCGCTGTGTGAATTTCCAACCCGTCAGTCTTGTCCAACCAATTCGAAGAGGACCGGTTCCACAGCACGTAACTGCCGCGTAAAGGACGTGATCGAAGGAAGCCGCTGGCGATAATGTGCCCCGCGCGAGAAAGTATTCGCGAAGCTGCGGAAAGTATGCGAAGTGCTGCTTGGCGATAGTGATTTGAGGGTTTGAGAGGGCGGGGAGGGAGTGTACAATAAACACACTGCAGCTTCATAAATTACCGAACAGAATAAATGAGTGGTGGGTGTGTGGGATAGGAGGAAACATCCGCCACACATTTCTTCCTTCTTTTGGTTGAGCGCGCACCATCAAGGCCGTTGCCCATGTTGAAGTCATGTGATTTGTTCGCCGCTNACTGTAGCGCGTGCAAGTGTGTTGCAGGCTGGTCAGGTATGCTGACTGGTAGTCTACTGTAGCTCGTTCAAGAGGCGCATTCCTAACATTGTCAGGTAAATTATCAGTTTTTTTATTTCCTGCAGTATACTGGAGCCTTTGCAAGATCGGATGGCTTGCCAGGTATACTATTTATTGGCCCGCGCAGTATGATTCAGTGTACTGTAGCTCATGCAAGAGTTGCAATCTTCTGCCTGTCAGGTATACTGGGTGGTAACACACTGGAGCGCATGCAAGCGTCCATCTTACTTGCCAGGCATGTTACCAGCACGTCCTGTACATGTTTTTTCTCGGGGGTATACTGGAGCACATGCAAGTAGTAGTCTTTCCAGGTATACCAATCATGCGTTCCTCTTTTCCCACATATATTTCATGCTAATGGGTACACGGTTTCAGCTTGTTGTGCATTTGCAAGTATTATTCTTTAGCTCACGCTACTGTCTTGTATGTATCTCTCTTTTGTGTGTGTGTGTATGTGTGTTTCCATTAAACGTACTGTATTCAACTTCATGTCCCACATTTGTGTTTAGAGTCATCGTCGGAAACTGCTTGTCAAGCATATGCGCGTTTTCCCCCGTTCTGTATGCTAGATTCAACTTTATATGATTTGTCATGTGTGGTTTCCAATCATACTACAGCATATGTAATATCGATGTACATTTGGCTATTCTCTCTCTTCATCCCACCATCGCACTGTGTGTTGGCATCACACACCGTGTCGTTGGCAGCACACTGTAGTGCCCGTCCGTATTTATTCTGTTTACCCATTGCTGAAGCATTCGCTTCAATTGTCGTCCCCCTGCTGCTTCGCAACCCACCTGTTCGCTATATCTGTAACGTTATCAATATGTATATATATATGTATTGATAGTGTTGTCGGAATAGTGAGCAGCCGGTTCCAAGTCCGGGGTCCGTCTGCATGGTTATGTCATGCAGATGATAAGCGGCAGGACAAAACAGCAACTGGTAAGTGTGTATTCACGCTTCAAAAAGTTTTTAATAAATTCATTGTTTAATAATTTCATATGGATAATAATTATTTTGTTCAATATCCATTTTATATAAACCAAGTGTTTAATAAATATATTAACCTGATACGAATATTGTATACCTATTGTATTGCAACAAGGGTTTAATAAATTCATCTGAATAATATTATTTTGTTTTTTTCAACATTCATTATATGAACCTGGGAATTATGTTGTGGAAGATATTGAAATGTACACCAATTGTATTGCAAAAAGTGATTTAATAAATTCATCTGAATAAAAATACTTAGTTTGTTTATTTTGTACACCTGAGAAATTATTTTGTGCTATTAAAGAATGAATTGTATTATTATTTTATGGTGGTGGAAATGACTTGTAAAGGAAACAAGTTATAATTATGCACAAGTGCCCAGTTCATGATTTAATATACGTTATGTACACCTGAAATGTTATTGGTACTGCAAATAGTGAATACTAAATTCACATGAATAAATACATAAACCTGACACTAATATTTAGTGCTATTAAAGAATCAATACTTTTTTTACTGTGTAGGAAACTGGGTGTCTATAGCCATACTTGTAAAGGAAACAAGTTTTATACCAACGCATATATTATACAAGTTAAGAGGGTTTAATAAATTCATATGAATAATAATTACTTTGATCAGTATCCATTATATAAAACTGAGATAAATATTTAGTGCTATTAAAGAATCAATTATTTTACGCTGGAAGAAACTCTGTGTCTAGCCACTGTTCCACCGCAGCACCAATGGCAAGGGGGATTCGCCAACACTGAAATGTGTGTACAAAGTATTGATACTGCACTAAGTGTTTGATAAATTCGTATGAATATTAATTAGTTTGGCCCAAAATACTGACATGTGTATTAAATATAATGATACTACAAACAGTTATTAATGCATTCATTCATACATGCTTCTATATTAATTATATACATCTGTGAAAAAAAATATTCCTTACAGTGGAATATACTGCAAAAGTATTTAATAAATTCATATGGATAATTTTATAAACGTACAAAATTATATTTTACGTTGGTAGATACTGAAATGTGTGTATTAAATCGTAGTATTAATAACTGCAAACAGTTATTAATAAATTTGTATGAATAATAATTATATAAACCTGAGAAATAACACTGCTCGTAGCCTCGGGCGATTTAATGGTAACGAGGGTTCGTTGCAGGGAGCCATATCCTCAAAAACAAAAATAGCCACATAACATGTTTAAGAGGATTTTTATTTTTTTTTTAACTTTTGGGTTGTTTATTTTTTAACTTTTGAAAAAAATTAAATTTTGAAAAAAAAAATTTAAAAAAAAATGTTGACAATTTTTTTTAATAACTTTGAAAAAAATTGGCAATTTTTGGCACTTGCTGCCAAGATGGCCGTGGTAGAGGTAGAATGCAAACGCATAAACTTTGCAAAATTTTCGAAACAAAATGGTGGTTTGCTAGCTGTCAAGATGGCCGCTGTAGAGGTGGAATGCAAACGCATAAAATTTGCCGTTCACTTGGTAAGCTTTGGGCGATCCGTGATCCGTGTCACGAAGCTGTATAAAACAAGGTAATACTGACTAGTTATAGTTTTGCTACCAAGTACGTATGGGGCTCGCCTCCACTTTGTTAACTACTTTATTCAGCTATGTAAATATTTCTTCTCTTGAAACGATTGAAAGCCTCAGAGCATGAATCTGGAATCAGTCATTCTGCAAGCCATGTTCTGCGTTAAATATCTTACCTCGTGCGTTGTTTCCTAAATGTGCCATTTTTAAAAGCGTTTTATACTCGTGTTGACCTAAAAGTACACTCTTCTAGTTTAATTGAACTATTACTGATATTTTATCTACTAGTTATAATATTTCATTTAGATTAACATAAGTAAAACAAGGGAGATAATAGGTGTGTTGGTAATGACCAGTAATAAATAGATATTATGCAAAATATTATTAGACTGAGTGCACAAGAATGCGGTGCATTGTCCCTCAATTGTAATTTTCTAGACTAGGTTAAGCTTTGTTTGCATGATGTGGAGAAATAGCCTGAAAGTAGAACATTAACAGGGCTTCACTAAAGTTGGAAGTAACCGCGAATGGACTATACAGGCTTTGGCGAGGTCTAGCCAGACTTCTGCCCCACTACTGCCAGACACTTTTCGCGGGGCCGCGGTCGTGTAGTAGCCATACAACTCGCCTGCCTCCATGGCGGATTGGGTTTGATTTCATGCCGTCCCAAACCCGGATTTTCACATGTGGGGAACTTGGTGGACGTTGCCTTTGGCCGATGGGCTTTCTCAATGTACTCCCGCATCCCACCACTGCGTTCCATCGTTACTCGATCTCCACCTCGCTTCATCTCCAATCGGTGCTGTAAGACAACGGCATAGAGTGGACAAGTACATTGCGGGGCGGTCAGTGGCGTGTGGTGAACTGTTGCAAGGAAAGCAGGAACCAATAACCACACTGTAGAGCTTAGGGAAACTGAATGTATTTCGACCACTCACAACGAGCAGGCAAGGGACCCATTACACGCGTCCTGTGGCATCACCTACCGAACTACGTTTTAGTGGTGTACGTGTAAACTAGCGAGCATCAGAGTACAGCACAGAGCTAACGCCAGCTTACCTTGCAACAGTTCACCACACGCCACTGGTGATGTAGGCGTACTCCTCTGATTGGTTGCGCGAAGCTCTGGGGACCGGCCTTGCTTCTGATTGGCTAATACATTCTTATAAATGTTGGCTGAGCTGCCGACCGACAAGTAGGTTACCAGGCACTGATTGGCGAATGGCATTCCAACCGGCCAACGACGCCATTTTGCTGGTGTGTGCGGCTGGATTTCACATCTGTTTCATCTCTGTACTCTGCTGAGTCAGCGAAAAACTGGGCTGCACTCCCTGCATTGTAGACCGTGTATACTGCATCAATACTTTTCATTCCCACCACCATGGCTTGTTAGCGTGAACGAAAACAATTTCAATATTTTTAACTTTTTTCAATACAAAAAAAATTTGTTTCCATGTTGCTTTATTTTCGACTTAATAATCAATACATGTATCACGTGAAAAGGATTCCAGGTGTAATACCAGTATAAAACTTTCACGCGCTGACTCATTCGTTACAGCCGTTACATTCGTCTACAGCCGGATTGTTTTCGTTTATTGATGTTATGTGAACCCGACTGCACGACGAAAATTCTAATTAAGCAGAATTTATGAAGGTGAGAGAATTAATAAAGAATTCCATAAGGGAGAGTACGTGTGGTCTTCGGGAAGTTGGGTGGGTTTAGCATTGTAAAGGAAACTTGAAAACATAGAGGGGAAACGTTAAATTTTAATGCATGGCGTCAATTTTATTAAACTATTAGAGTCTGAAAATTTTTAGATATTTTCTCACGGGTGCTTGCACAGACATCAGTCCTTGCGCGACGAAGACGTTAAAAGCGATCGCCACGGAAAAATATGTTATTTTATATTTGTACCACATACTGTTAAACTTGTAGACAGCATCTGTGACTACCTTTTCCTCAGATAAAATATTTTTGGGTAGTATGGTTTTTGCAAAATGACTGATCAAAATCATAAATTTACTGTTTTAGAAAGGTACAAATAATGAAAATCGTAGTACGTACAGAAATAAGATAATTCACACTGAAATAAGGTGCCACGAGCTACTTCAAGACGACAATAAAATTGCACAATGAAATGTTTATGAAAAAAAAATTGCTAAAAAAAAATTCTTGAAAATTTTATATTTTTGGCAGCCCCTAAATTTTTAGAAAATAATTTTTGCTAAACATACATTAAAATGAATTAAGACAAGATAATTCAGATGCCCTTTTTAAATTTTCTGCAAATAGTTTGGTTTATTTTATTTGTACATTACAAAACAGTACAAATTTTGACTTTGACGTACCATTTTGCAAAAAAACCACGCAGTCAAAAAATATTTAAAATGAGGATAAGGTAGTCACAAATAATGCCTACAAGTTGAACAATATATGGTTCAGATATAAAATAACACATTTTTCCATGGCCAACACCCTTAACGATCAATAAATGTCCGTCGGGCAATTGCCAGGGGAGAAGAATATATCAGAGTCAATCTGAGCGCAGTAAAGAGTTCGCTGTGTGAATTTCCAACCCATCAGTCTCGTCCAACCAATTCGAAGAGGACCGGTTCCACAGCACGTAACTGCCGCGTAAAGGACGTGATCGAAGGAAGCCGCTGGCGATAATGTGCCCCGCGCGAGAAAGTATTCGCGAAGCTGCGGAAAGTATGCGAAGTGCTGCTTGGCGATAGTGATTTGAGGGTTTGAGGGGGCGGGGA
Organism: Clitarchus hookeri; assembly: GCA_002778355.1. NCBI lineage: Eukaryota > Metazoa > Arthropoda > Insecta > Phasmatodea > Phasmatidae > Clitarchus > Clitarchus hookeri. Next base: position 498,495 of record NQII01000909.1, on the reverse strand, counting down.
GGGAGTGTACAATAAACACACTGCAGCTTCATAAATTACCGAACAGGATAAATGAGTGGTGGGTGTGTGGGATAGGAGGCAACATCCGCCACACATTTCTTCCTTCTTTTGGTTGAGCGCGCACCATCAAGGCCGCTGCCCATGTTGAAGTCATGTGATTTGTTCGCCGCTAGATGCCAGCACTGGCCGCGCGGCCGGAGTTCTTTGTGGCGGCCCCTGAGGAGAGATGAGCCCAAGGGGAAAGTAAGGACTGTAGGACGTAGACGAGAGGGCGGAGAGGGGCGGTAGGCGAGGCAATGCGAGACCCATGATGGCACCGTATATCATATTCGTGACACGCTGAAACAATAACTCAGCCGGTTTACTACCGAAATAGACAAGGGCACATCTTCCACCCTTCTCCTGCCTTTCCCTCCGCCGTACTACGTCCTCCTCGTTTGTTCCTCCTCTCATAATTCCTCGCTGTGGAGATCTGCAGAGGAGGCGCCCGCCTAACGGACGAATTAAAAAGGGGAAAAAAAAAAAAAAAAAAAAAGCACGTACTCCGCGCGGGCGAACGAAAGGACCAAGGCGGGCGTAATAAGTTAATCAAGACCCGCCGCCCTATCTGACTAGCAGCTTATAATTACGATTGTGCCACGCAGATAATGATACGACTAAACTTATTGTGATCGTCGTTTTGGGGCTTCTTATCGATCGGAACGCCAGTCGCGTGGTTATTTACACCGTCAAAACTATTGTTTCTTCTTCCTTCCCCCGTAAACGCTTTGTCGGGTTGCATTATGATTCCTCACTTTTTTTTTTTTTCCACGGGTAAATGAAAACAATACCGTATTCATCCACATCGTTGCTGAGGGGAGCCATAAATTTGCCTCTGAACCGTTCTGATGTGTTTCCAGAATTCGAAAGACTGGGTCGTTTAAACAGCCTGTGATGTATGACACGCGGCGCTGTATTTGACAGCTCTTCACTGTCAAAGTTTGTGCACTGCTCAATCACTCACCGCGAGCTGATAAAGCTACGTCGATAACAAAATTTATTACCGTTTTAGCACGAGTGACGTGTAATAACGTACTGGAGGGAGAAATTTTTCAGTATCTTCTATAACAGAACGTGAACATTATTAACGGACAGGTGCATTAAATATGACAGCTGCAGAATAAATAAGCTCAGTGAGTAATAACGACTACCGGTTTTTGTTTTATCCTGAGATATTTTTCTATTTACTATTATGGAATTAAAGACTCGGTGCCAGTAATTGGAATCTGACGTGCATAGCAAACTTTTGCCCCAAAATGGTTCTATTCATTGTCGCTAAAAATAAAATACGGTGTAAGTGAAACACTTTGAAAATTCGTGCTAGTGTAACGTGCATAAATACCTCAAGTGGCAACTGCGGCTGGGTTACAATCCTCTATTATAGGCAGCGTCAAATATGCAGACTGTTCGGAAACTCACCCGAAATACGTCAAAGGTAATTCCGAGTGAAAAAAAAAANAGGCAGCGTCAAATATGCAGACTGTTCGGAAACTCACCCGAAATACGTCAAAGGTAATTCCGAGTGAAAAAAAAAATGATGTAGGCATATCTGCTCAACTTACATCCGAGCCTGACGTCAAATAAATATATCCGCCCTTGAAAATCGAATTTTTAAATAGTATTTTCGTAAAATATCTTAAACGGCATGGAATTTAACNTAAATATATCCGCCCTTGAAAATCGAATTTTTAAATAGTATTTTCGTAAAATATCTTAAACGGCATGGAATTTAACTATGATTGTCTGGATAGTGTTTAGTGTTATCGAGATCTTCAACCTATAGAAAAACCGTTGATAGGATCTTCCGCCTCCATACAAATAATAGAGAGGCCACCCTCTGAATACAATTGTATTTCCTTAAAAATTTATGCCATTTTATGTCATATTATTGAACAGTACGTTTTTCTTAACAAAATAGGTCCTCTTGTTGCAAGCGCCTAGGACCCACCGTTTTTTTTAAAACAGGCACAGAGTATTCAGTGGTGACGAAGCAATGCCTGTAATTCAGGCAATACTTCACATACTCAGAGGTAAATACATCATAAGCACCCCATATTTAGCCGACTATTCTTTAGTGGACTTAAGTGCGCCTTTAGAGGTAAATGTTCTTACATAACACATCCGGATGTTGTGCATACGTACTAACATGCTCTGTCGCTGTAATCACGCATAGACACACATTAAGGTTAAAATGCGTCAGCAAGTTCCAAACAACTGCACAGTACAATAATTATTGTGAAGGTTAATGAACCTGTTTTCTCATGCGTTGGTCAACTGCAGAAAACGTCCCATGATGATGGGTCACGTGGTTTGGGTATTTCTGTTGGTTCAAATTACGTGCTTTCAGACCACTGCAGCCTGCCGCACCGTACATAAAATGCATGTCGGCCAAGTTCGTTCACTTAAACCTCTACNTGCTTTCAGACCACTGCAGCCTGCCGCACCGTACATAAAATGCATGTCGGCCAAGTTCGTTCACTTAAACCTCTACGTGCTGTCTACACTACAGTCCTACACACATGTAAGCCCAGCACACACCTTCTGTCTCGTTTCACTTGGACTTGCTGGTATAGTTGGCCCAATATATCTTACGATGTATTTAATTCTGCGTGGAGTAAGTATTGCCTATGTGTGTCAGGCATTTTATCGTCGCCGTTGAATAATTCGTGTGCGTTTTAATTGGAAATGGTGGGTTCTAGGCACTTGCAACNTCAGGCATTTTATCGTCGCCGTTGAATAATTCGTGTGCGTTTTAATTGGAAATGGTGGGTTCTAGGCACTTGCAACAAGAGGACGTTTTTGTTAAGTAGGACTTATTTCACAATATGATGGCATTAACTATCCATAAAACTTGAAGGTAATAAAATTGTATGTAATAAGATGGTGGGCGCCCCTGGCGGCGAAAGGTATTAACAGCAGTTTGTCCATAGGGTGAAGATCTCCATTGCACAAAACCTTATCAAGGATTTGTAGTTTAATTGCACGTCGTTTCTACAATTTTGCAAAAATATAATTTCTTAACTCTATTTTTAAGGGCTTTTATCTCTCTTCGGAATTGAGCTAGGCTATAAGTTTCATAGCATATGTCTACCTCATTTTCCACAAGGAATTACCACCCGAAATATTTTGGGTGAGTTTTCAAACAGCCTGTACATACAAGGAACGTAATTTTACCTGTGTTTTGGCAACCACTAAAATTATATTGAGCCCTACTTCCTTAAAAATTAGTACCAAATTGAACCATTAATTAGATCATTTGATGAAATATTCTTCACACACTGCACAGAAAATCTCAACGTTGACAAGATTTTTCATTGCACGTTCATTGGGTGTGTGTATATATATATANCAAAAATAACACATGAAATGCAACACATTGTTTATTTAAAACGTCGCCGCTAAATGCCTTTTTACAGCAATGTTTAAAATAATTCCTCACAATTGCTACCACCGATAGTAATGCAAGCTTGGTAGCGTCGGTGGAGTGAATGGCGAACAGATTCAAGTACGCCGGGTATTTCACGCACGTGTGCAGCCGCACAGGATAGTCGAGCGACGAGGACTTCAATGGAATCAACTGGATTCTCGTAAATGAGGGCTTTCAAATGCCCCCATAGGAAAAAATCGAGACTCGATAAATCTGATGATCGTGGTGGCCATCGGACTGGCCCACCACGCCCTCAACTTCTCAACGCGTCACTCCCGCCCATATATTCCTATACAATAATTGTTTGTTTTAGTGAGCTCTACCACCCCTCAATATATGTCCCATGATTTTAGAATCCAATATATAGTATATTTAAATACATGACATGGTCAATTATTTTTACGCGGACTTGCTGTTTGTGTATTACATGTAGCCGAATTCCAAGAAGCTAAATCTTATATGGAAACTATTAGAGGAGATACCGAATAGATACATCCAGGTTCATAATGTTAAAAACAAGTCGTATCTTTAGTTTGAAAGGTTTTCATTATTTTTATGTTGCTAAGTAGGAAACGTGCCGTCGGTTGACACAAGAATAATTAACTTTCTGTATCACATTAATCAGCATATTTTATTAAAATCGTTCTGAAATTATTGTAGAATACCTTCTACGTTATCATTTCCAATTGTGCACTCTCCCATAGGTCAATACCAGTATCCAATGTTCGTCTGGAAGGACACCCAAATACTTCTTCAAAATCGTAACGGAATCACATTCCGCTGTTTATACGCCAGCTTCCTGCTCTTACTCACGCACATACACACAATACTGCTACAAGGTCCATCCTAAAACCTAGCACTTACGTTATTCATGCACCAATTTTCCGAACAGCTACACCAGTTGCGAACTCTGCTAAGGGTCAGCCTTACACGTCGTGTTGAATTACTGATTTCTAGCTTATTACAGTTGTTTAGAGACACTTATTTTGAAACTACAACTACACCTCTCTGGAAATATATGTACATTATGATGTAGAGAAAACACAAATTCTAAACTTCTGTCAAAAATTATGACGTAATTTCTGCAGCATAATTTCAATTATCAGTAAGGTCTTGCCGTTTAACAATTACCAGATAATGTGTGGATTAAATTTGGCGACTACACTTGAAGGAATTTGTAAAATGTATACGTGCTCTAGTAAGAAATAGTTAGTTATTTAATTCAAAATAAATTTACAGCATGGCATATGACACCGAGCATTAAGTGAACTGCAAAGTTTACTCTTCTGTGGGATAAAATAACTCACTTGGATGCGCCACGCTAGTGCTCTCCTCAGGATTCTGCGATCCTCCAAACTTCCGGCCTAGAAGTGAGTGCTTCTCTGACAACCAATTCCTCGATAATCTTTTGACCACAATGCGGGGCAATTAACAGCTGATGGTCGATGCATCATGCCCTGAATAGTGCACTTACACTTAGTTGTTCATGCCCTTTCCAACACCCCGAATCCATTTGAGTGAAGACATTTATTTATGCGTCTTTTTAACATCGAGGTCTTGAGAGCCGATGAGGATGAAGCGAGGTGAGTATAGAGCAGCACCAGAACGCAGGGGTGGGGAAAACAGGAAATCCCTGAGAAAACCCGCCAACCAGCGGCATCGTTCGGCATGATTCCCACAAGCGAAAATCTGGGGGCAACCCCGTCGGGAATCGAGCTCTGTTCTCTTTGGTGGGAGACGAGTAGTCTAACCTCTACACCTCCCCCCCCCCACACCAAACCAAGCTTTCGTACAGACGAGTCAGGCATGAATACGACACCAAAGTGTCAGAGAGAAGTATTCCAGGGGATGGCTGTCGGGTGGGAGTGAAGTCTACTGACCACTGGGCCCTCAGAACACTTGCGAAGAAGTGTATACTCTGCGTTCTTTCATACAACTGCCTAGTGAGACTGAAATATCAAACTGATGCTGGCTGTGTCAACGCGAATAAGTCAAGTAAATTTCACCAGTGCGTTGGTGCCAAGGGGAGAATCCAAAACGCATTGCAACAATTATAGTTTGTAAGCATAGTACCGAAGTACCAGCGGATCTCCCCTCCCAACGGCATGGCATTAGGGACAGTTGCGCCTCTACGAAATGACATTCATTTGAAAAAAAATGATAACCATGAACGAATCTCACGAGTACAATGAAGGTTGCCCCGCAGTATCGTCATAGCCCGACGTGTGTCCCATTTGAGTTTAATTCGGTTTGATTACGCGGATGTACCACTAGGGGGCATACATGTCCCTCCATCATTAATAGCTACAAAACAACAAATAAGGCCTTAGTAGCAATGTGAGCCACAGAACCAAGTTCAGTGGACACACAGCATGCCCCGACGGCACATTCGACAAGCATTTGCTTAGCTGGATGAGTTTGAGAGAGACGCATTGTCGGCCTTCGGCCTTTGAGAGGCAAGTTTTCGGCGCATTACTCGCCATTTGAACCGGTCTTCCTACACCCGTCGAGAAGGCTCGGATCGTACCAGGCGGATAACAAGCAGGGAGGATCGTTTCATCGGACGACAGGCCGTAACCACTCCACGTCGCTGCACACCATCCAGGGACATGTCATGGAAGCTGGGGATACGCCTGTGTCCACTAGTACTATACCCAGGAGACTATCAGAGCAAGGTTTGTCGTCGCGGTGTCCCATACGAACCTACCATTACGACCTAAGCATCGCCGAGCACGCGCGTTCTTCTGCCGGGAAAAGGCAGAATTGAAGCTTGCGGATTGGCGACGAGTGGTGTTCACCGACGAATCACGGTTCTCTTTGGATATAGACGACCGCCTTATTCGAGTCTGGAGACATCCTGGTCAGCGAAATGATCCAGGTTTTATTGTAGAGCGGCACACCGCCCCAACGAGAGGTGCCATGGTGTGAGGTACCATTTAATACGATTCCCGCACCCCACTGGTGGTGACTGAAGGAACCCTGACGGCACGGCGGTACGTCCAGGAAATTCTGCGACCATGTGTGATCCCCTTCCTGACAATGCGTGACAACCCCATTTTACAGCAGGATAATGCCCAGCCTCATACAGTACGGGTATATATGGCCTGCCCATGATGTTAACATTCTTCCTTGGCCAGCAAGGTCCCCAGAGCTCTCGTCCATAGAGAACGTTAGGGACCAGATTGGACGGAAAATTTGGCCAGCGGCAACTACGGCGGATTTGGAGGGTCAGTTGTGCCACCTGGGGTAGGATCTTCCCCAGGAGAACACCCGACGTGAGTATCATGCCTGTATACCCGACTGTATCGCTGCCTTTTTAAGTTTATTGTCCCTATCAACTATCAAGCGAAACCACTGCTAAGGGAACGGGCTTGGGAAACCAACAACTTTGATAAACGACACCCAGGCGAATTGTCGTCCTTCCTGTACCCGGAACCCCCATGGGATTTCCAAGCCTAAGTAGAAATCCTAAAAAAATATATGTTAATCCAATATATCCTATATTTTTTAGTTGACTCTTCTTATAAGTTGTTTCGAGAAATAAATTAGAGTGTAAAGAATTAGAAATAAAAAATCATAATTTGAGTTTTTAGATATTTGGCAATTTGGACTAAAAATTCAAACTTGCACATAGAAAAATAAGAATAAATCGCTTTGAATGTCCAATGGCTAATTAGGGTCTTGGAAGTTTTAAGTATTTTTTGTATCGCTGCCTGTCTCCGTGCTATGGGTGGTCCAACACTATACTATTTGCATCCTGAAAGTTTAGGTCCCTTACAATACATGCTTGGTGTAGTACATTATTTTGATGTTTTCTGTATGCATACTGCTATGTCCTATACCTGTACTCACTTAAGAGTCCCTGCAATGGCATCTTCTAGGTGATCAGTTTTTTTTTTGCAAATAAGTGTATATAACGCTTGGCAACACCTTGAACAGGGTCTGTCTATGGACCCACGTCGGGAAGAAAAGCCTTCAAGATGCATTTTCGACTTGGCTTGCTGCTCGTCGCTTCCCGTCATAACATTCGGCAAAATGTAATGACACGTACAGGTGTCATATATTGTATTTGAGTGGTTAAAAATGACTGGGACCTCTCTCGGGAAAGCTTCTATTTTTTGTAACTATTTCTTGAACTAATAAAATTAAATCCATGCTCTGTATTTTACATAACTTCAATATTTAAGCAAAATAAATATTCCCTTGTTAAAAAAAAAGTAAAAAGAAATGTAACATCTGGTGGAGGCGCCTAACGATCTCCACCTTTCGTAGACAAGTGAAATGCTACCTTCTACGCCAAAGTATGGAGTTGTATTACTGAAACCTCTTTTCTCTCCTGTTAGAGCCGAGGTATAAGCCTCCGCAGAATTGCTATGCCGTACTGTCGTACTCCTGTTTGTATGTGTCGGCCCTCTGCACATTGCTGATAATGACTCTCACGCTCCTTCATTTTGCTCAGTAGTTCCGCCACCATGCCACTGAAACTGTGGAGATAGCCAAACTCTTAACTGGATGATAGTCTTAAATTTAGATTAATGGCTGTGGACATTGCCAAACTCGTAAATGAATGCTAGTCTTAAATTTAGATGAATGGTAAAAATATTAAATTTTCTGATTTATTTACGCTAACAAGTACAGCACGACTAATACTGGCAATAATCACTGACTTACTTGCTGGAACCTCACACCCAGTGGAATAAATGAATCTATCTTATTACCAGAAANACTGGCAATAATCACTGACTTACTTGCTGGAACCTCACACCCAGTGGAATAAATGAATCTATCTTATTACCAGAAATAGACAATAGACAAAATTTCCGTTATACTACATTAATCAACATCGACCTCGTTTGGTCTCTCATCGGAATTCCTCCGCCTTGTCATTGCCCCATATATTGATCACTGCATTTAACGTTTGCCAGGCTAATAGCCTGAGGTACAGCCGGCGATTTACAAAAGTAAGCCAACGCGTGTCGCCGCGATAAGTCTATCGGGACTGGCGTGCTCCTGGCTTTCAGCGGATTGGATTTCTGGGGTTACTGTTTAAATAATATTCTTGGTCATCACACTTTCCTCTCTCAGTGAGACTCGGGGTGCGTGGAAACTTCTAGATTGGGCCAGCAAGACTACTTAAGCCGCGAAGGGCCTCCGAGCGGACAGTCTAGAGTTTGGAGGGTTGTGCGATCATAAGCGCCAGGTGTGGGAAGACAGCGAAGCGACGAGCCAACGAAGAGAAGAGTGGCGACGAGAGAGACCAGCGGGAGTGAAGTCTGCGGACTGTGAGCATCGGTACAGTGGAGAGTGAGACTGACGGGCGGAACTATTGAACTAGATGTGTGAATGGAAGGCATTTGGAATGGAAATAGACAGATTGGAAATGTGCAAATAAAGAAGTGTGAATTAAATGTCTGTAACCAATACAGGGACATTCATAAGGACTTTAATAAGAATTGAGATAGACATTAACTATTGCGCTCACAGAGAATAACGAGACTATTAGGGAAGATAGATAGTTTAATGTTGNGAATTGAGATAGACATTAACTATTGCGCTCACAGAGAATAACGAGACTATTAGGGAAGATAGATAGTTTAATGTTGAAAAATAATACCTGCGTAAATAAATGTTGGAAAATTAGATTTAATTCTATTATTTTAATTAAGACCTTTGTCCCTCATGAACTCGGATACGCCCCTATATCGTTATGTAACAATATTTAATAAAATAAACAATTTAATTAGGTGTAAGCTCGACAAGTTGTAACAAAAGTCATACGGTACAAAATNACAATATTTAATAAAATAAACAATTTAATTAGGTGTAAGCTCGACAAGTTGTAACAAAAGTCATACGGTACAAAATGAAACACCATAACTTGTTTCATTTTTCGTGCTATAAAATGAATAGTATATGTTAATTGTTGTGCTAAGTCGTCACAAAATAGTTCGTGACCTAGTGAGAAGCTCTTAGCTGCTCATTAAAAATAAAAACCTAAATCAAATTCAATAAAATCTTGAAATATTACTCCGCGGGAGGGAGGAGAGGGAAGAGTATTTTTTAGCTAAATTTCCGAAGGAAAGAAAGGCTTATGAGATCACTTCCTCTTATGTGTGTCAGTGTGTGTATGTGTATATGCGTGTGTGTCTGTATGTGTGTGTGTCCTCTCCTCAAACACTTTTGAATGCGCTAACCCTATTTCACCAGACTAGGTACACATATTAAACTTAGGAAGGACATCTGACTTTTATAATTTTTCAACCACTTCAGTCGCTTACTTAAAAAATGGTGGCTATTTTAATATTTAAGATGAACTAATACATCGGGATCCATTCCTTTTTTAAACCAAATTCTGTTTTTGGCAGTGCATCATGTAACCATTGAATTTAGAAATAAATAAGTTTGTTAATCCGCCATTTTGGAAGGCAATATCACATGAAAAATAAAGCCTTTCCTATAAATATCCCGAAAACTACAGAACCAATTATCGACAAATTTGACAAGTAAGTAATAATGTGGTAGCCCGTATAAACGTNATTATTTTCAAAATGGTAGCCACATAGCTTTTTTGTTTAGTATGCGATATCGTCGAAACCATGTTAAAAATTACAACATAACTTTGTATGTTAACAGTATATATTACAATTGTCAAATGTGTCTATACATGTCTACTTTTCCCACCATTTTGAAAGATAGCTCCACATTACTAATTAAAATTATGTCGTGTCTCGGGAGAAAATCAAAAAAATTTCCACTAAATTTGGATAACAAGTAGTACTAGGGCACACCATGTAAATTAATATGTTTTGAATAGGTCAGACAAGTATTTTCAAAATGACTGCCATATAAACATTTTAATTCAGCGTTTTATACCTACGAAACTACCAAACACAATTCAACTTAACTTTGTATGCTGGCAGTGCATATTATTAGCATAACATTTGTCTATACAAAGCCTTATTTCTCCGCCATTTTGTAAGGTAGCCTCACAAGATAAAATAAATATTCTGTGTAACATCTGGAAAACAATCAACCGATTACTTCAAAATTTGGTGAAGAAGTTGTATTGTGGTAGGTCATATTAATTACGTTTTATGTTTGCCAGGCACTTACTTTCAGAATCGCGGCTAAAACAACACTTTAGCTTAGTGTGCTGTATCTACGAAACCATGTAACCGATTTTAACTTAACTTTGCATAAAGTATCTATAACAATCATCGAATCTGCTAAAACGTAGCATTTTACCCTCCATTTATGAATATCATCACATTAAAAATAAATGTATGTCAATCAAACTATTCTCACCTAATTTTACTCGAAAGTAGTGCTAAAAAGGAACGGGTAAACTTGAATATTTTAGGTGCGGCATTAATATAAATAAATTAGATTAGCATTTTATATATAGTAAATAATTCAACATAATTTAGCCAAATTTTGTACACTACCATCATTTATTGAAAGCATCAATTATGCATACAGAGATCCTCTTTAGCAAGCCTTTTTGCCAAATAGGGCCAGGTGAGAAAATTGAAAATTTTGCCATATTTCAGTAACAATTAGACAAATTTCCACCAAATTTCGAACACCATTAGTGTTACAGAAGGCCGTGTAAACTTACGTGATTTAAGGGACGTCATACATTTATTTTCACTTTAATTAAATTCAACCATACTGCTATACTGCTGTATATATTGCATGCATCGTACACAGAAGTCATTTATTTAGGCAATTTTGTACGATTGCACCAAACAAATAAGATTATTATTTTTTTATATCATATCTCAGGGACCAATTAACCGATTTCCCACAAATTCTTCACACATGTAACTCTACGGTAGGCCATGTAAACTTACGCGTTTAAGTGGTTCAGACACATTTTCAAAATGACGGACCTGTAAATATCGTAACGGTGCGGTGACTCGGAGGCTTAACTGGTCTCCTAAAACAATGCAACACTATCGTCATCACCGCTCCTCTTACAGACTCTTTGCCCGGTGTTCACGTAANACTGGTCTCCTAAAACAATGCAACACTATCGTCATCACCGCTCCTCTTACAGACTCTTTGCCCGGTGTTCACGTAATGTACCTTAAAAACCAACCTCGAGGGGTGCGGTACCAATGAGTTTAAAATTAAGATGAGCCCCGTACAGGGCTTTCTGTGAGTGCAACCTAAAATTCCTTAGGTTTTCATCCAAATAAATCCTTAATATCACGCTTAATTACTTAATTTAAAATAAATGTCTACCAAGGTTTCCAACTTTCACTGCTCGCAAAAAAANCTTAATATCACGCTTAATTACTTAATTTAAAATAAATGTCTACCAAGGTTTCCAACTTTCACTGCTCGCAAAAAAATCTCTATTTATTTTAAATAAAGGAACTTCGAATTTATTAAAAATAAATTTACATTACAAATATTACATTNAAAAAAATCTCTATTTATTTTAAATAAAGGAACTTCGAATTTATTAAAAATAAATTTACATTACAAATATTACATTCCTGAAATACACTTTTCCCCAACTAGGAAATCGGAAGAGTAACGAATTAACTAAAATAAATCAAACAATAATTATTAATCGTTGTTAATCACAAAATAATTAAAAAGTTCAAAATACTCATGCTGACTGCAGTTATCGTTTGCAAATAGAAACTTTACATCTCATCTCGTCGCGCGTAACTCAAAATTACGATCTGTACCAAAATTTAACATCAAATTCTAATTGTTGAGCCGCCTGCCATTTACTCAACCGAAATCTCCGGAACACCAACTCAGAGCACACCAACTTCAAGCTGTTTCTGGTTGCCGACGTTACGCCCCAGCGTGGGAATGTCCCACACCGGGCTCCCTGGATTTGTCACTTCCCGATCGAGCAGAAGACTCGGGTATTTGAAGTTTGCGGGCCCCCGCGATCGTGGCCAAAAAAGGATGTGTCTTATCAACTCTCCAGCGTCGGCCGTAGCTGGCTGGATGTTCAAACATTTCCGCAAATAGGAGGCGACGTCATAGCGCGAAACTTGCCAGCCATCGAAACAGAATGACGCGATCCCCACGAGAAATCGGGCCACAGGTGTTGATATTCGTCAGCATTTCGCGCAGTCCATCTTCTCCGTTTGCTAAAACTAACACACTTTCCTGCCGCGCACGGTGAGACAAGCAAAAACTTCAAAACATCGCGCCCGACACGAATTATGAAAACGCGGGACGCGACAATATTTCATGTTAGTATATCCCATCGTTCAAAACATTTGACTCATTCCATTCGAAGTTGACGTTCCAACCGACCTCCGTAATGCAGTTGATTGCACGCCAACTTATGGTACGAGGTTTCCTGGGTTCCAGTCGTGGGTAAGACACGCGTGTATTTGAAACTGTCCCACTACTGTTTTATATGTTTCTGTTGTCATTATAATGATATTTTTGTCAACGAGGCGTAAGTGTTGACCTATAATCTAAACTTTCAAGAACTTCATTAAAAATTATTTGCACACGTATAGAGGAAAGTAGGCTCATTAGGTATGTAAGTAACTTCTTGTTATTTATACTAAAATGCTACTAACAACTTGCGTTTCCAGCGAGAATTTCTGAAGGGAATATCAAACTCAACCAATGCAATTGGCAAGAATGGCCCAATTATTAACTAGTAATATTTAGCCACTGCTATACATGAGATTCACCGTTCTCTCTTGCAGTGAGAACGTAAAACTTTAGCAAGCAAAGATATTTCCAACTTGTCTCTTTGTCTTTCTTCTATTGCCGTGAACGTTATTAGTCCACTTTCGAAATACCGCAAGGCAAACTTTTTTTGTTTGAAAATGCCATTGTCTGAACTTATGAGAGAGTTATCGGAGTTCGGCTGCACAGATCTAGGGAAGTGTCAGTTGGGATGAGAACAAATGTTACAGATACAAGCCAATAAATCTTTCTGAATGTCATACTTCTTTTCAGCTACGTTGCGATTCCCACCAGAAAATGATTTAGTATTTGGCGGTTTGAAGACATGAGTGAAATAACAATATTACATTTTATTCTTACAATCATATGGGAATTTTGTTAGTTTTTTTTTTCCTTGACTGAACTAAAGCAGAAAATAAAGCACAAGAGGCATTGGTTAGTTGTCGTGATACCTCTTTTATAGAAAACATGTCCCTTTGAGAAGCTTTACCATTTTGTATTAAAGAAGATCATGTCAAACGCTTCACCAAGAGAAAATTGAAAATTGTAGTATACAGAAACATAAACGTACATAGGTATACGTATCGATATATAATACATATAAATTGTTGTGGTACGTATTTCAACATTTCAGACAAACAATATAGAACTGATTAGCGTGCGCATATACAAGTTCAAATGTCGACAACACCATATAATTTTCGTTACCTTGAATTTGTTTTTAATACGAAATGAACTTGGTTATTAGTATAATTTCCTTTACAGGCTAAAATCTTCTGATGTTACCTTGAGATACATACAGAAATCTGAGGAAACCCACATTACGTATCTTCTTCAAGCATGTAGGCCTATTGTTGGTAACCATGAAAAATATGTATGTGTTGTAAAACGTTATAGATAGCTATTTCAAATGTTTTCCAAATGCTGGTGAACAATCATATAACCAAATAAATATGTACTTGTGTAGATAGGAAATGGGGCTTTTGTGCAAGGATGTGGGGTGACGGAGCATGAATCTGTTAGTTCATGCTCTATCATTCCGGTCATTTGGCAGCAATATTATCCGCAATGTTGCATTTTGGTGACCTTGACCTCGACTTTTGACTTAACCCCAAATTTAAACTTTAATATTTCAAAAAATTGCAAAAAAAATCCAAAGAAATAATTAAAAAATGTAAAATATATATACTTATTTTAAAAACTATTGTACATTTCTAAAAAATATAAAAAAAAATTTCGAATTTATTTTAAAAACTTACATTTCCGAAGATTTCTTCGCACCACATCCAGCAGACGACTTACCCCCACTACAACCAATCGCATTGTCTTAAACCTCTATCTCCCACACTTCCTCTCCTCGCCGCCCTCACAACCACCGCCACCGCTCTCACTCCCTTCGTGATCGTTCATTCCATGGTATGCACTCCATACGACGCATTAGTTTTTTCGTTTGTCATTTGTTTACATTTTCAACACCAGGAAATGCAAATTTCTCGATTTAGCAGCGAGACGAGCTGACGCTAACCTTTACTCATTCTGTTGATTTAGACACCAGGCGAGCTGCCGGCACTCATATTTGTTTCATACCAACACCATAATGAAAATCTCTCATTTTCATCCAATTTANGCAATTGGCAAGAATGGCCCAATTATTAACTAGTAATATTTAGCCACTGCTATACATGAGATTCACCGTTCTCTCTCGCAGTGAGAACGTAAAACTTTAGCAAGCAAAGATATTTCCAACTTGTCTCTTTGTCTTTCTTCTATTGCCGTGAACGTTATTAGTCCACTTTCGAAATACCGCAAGGCAAACTTTTTTTGTTTGAAAATGCCATTGTCTGAACTTATGAGAGAGAGTTATCGGAGTTCGGCTGCACAGATCTAGGGAAGTGTCAGTTGGGATGAGAACAAATGTTACAGATACAAGCCAATAAATCTTTCTGAATGTCATACTTCTTTTCAGCTACGTTGCGATTCCCACCAGAAAATGATTTAGTATTTGGCGGTTTGAAGACATGAGTGAAATAACAATATTACATTTTATTCTTACAATCATATGGGAATTTGTTAGTTTTTTTTTTCCTTGACTGAACTAAAGCAGAAAATAAAGCACAAGAGGCATTGGTTAGTTGTCGTGATACCTCTTTTATAGAAAACATGTTCCTTTGAGAAGCTTTACCATTTTGTATTAAAGAAGATCATGTCAAACGCTTCACCAAGAGAAAATTGAAAATTGTAGTATACAGAAACATAAACGTACATAGGTATACGTATCGATGTCTACTTAATACATATAAATTGTTGTGGCACGTATTTCAACATTTTAGACAAACAATATAGAACTGATTAGCGTGCGCATATACAAGTTAAAATGTCGACAAAACCATATAATTTTCGTTACCTTGAATTTGTTTTTAATACGAAATGAACTTGGTTATTAGTATAATTTCCTTTACANCACCATATAATTTTCGTTACCTTGAATTTGTTTTTAATACGAAATGAACTTGGTTATTAGTATAATTTCCTTTACAGGCTAAAATCTTCTGATGTTACCTTGAGATACATACAGAAATCTGAGGAAACCCACATTACGTATCTTCTTCAAGCATGTAGGCCTATTGTTGGTAACCATGAAAAATATGTATGTGTTGTAAAACGTTATAGATAGCTATTTCAAATGTTTTCCAAATGCTGGTGAACAATCATATAACCAAATAAATATGTACTTGTGTAGATAGGAAATGGGGCTTTTGTGCAAGGATGTGGGGTGACGGAGCATGAATCTGTTAGTTCATGCTCTATCATTCCGGTNTAGGAAATGGGGCTTTTGTGCAAGGATGTGGGGTGACGGAGCATGAATCTGTTAGTTCATGCTCTATCATTCCGGTAATTTGGCAGCAATATTATCCGCCATGTTGCATTTTGGTGACCTTGACCTCGACTTTTGACTTAACCCCAAATTTAAACTTTAATATTTCAAAAAATTGCAAAAAAAATCCAAAGAAATAATTAAAAAATGTAATATATATATACTTATTTTAAAAACTATTATACATTTCTAAAAAATTTAAAAAACAATTTCGAATTTATTTTAAAAACTTACATTTCCGAAGATTTCTTCGCACCACATCCAGCAGACGACTTACCCCCACTACAACCAATCGCATTGTCTTAAACCTCTATCTCCCACACTTACTCTCCTCGCCGCCCTCACAACCACCGCCACCGCTCTCACTCCCTTCGTGATCGTTCATTCCATTGTATGCACTCCATACGACGCATTAGTTTTTTCGTTTGTCATTTGTTTACATTTTCAACACCAGGAAATGCAAATTTCTCGATTTAGCAGCGAGACGAGCTGACGCTAACCTCTACTCATTCTGTTGATTTAGACGCCAGGCGAGCTGCCGGCACTCATATTTGTTTCATACCAACACCATAATGAAAATCTCTCATTTTCATCCAATTTANACCAGGCGAGCTGCCGGCACTCATATTTGTTTCATACCAACACCATAATGAAAATCTCTCATTTTCATCCAATTTAAAAAACTGGTATTCCAATCAGCAGTATAACTACATGCATGATGTATAACACTGACTGTTTATAAAATTTAATAAACTGATTTTTGTATAATTAAAAACTTTAATTAAAACACATTTGTAAAAATCGTTTTTTATTTAATGTTATTTAAACTACCATTGCCTCTGGGTATTTTTCTGTTACCACCCACAACACCACTTTAGTACCACCAATTATNATTTTTCTGTTACCACCCACAACACCACTTTAGTACCACCAATTATTCACCCTCGCTTAATCCCTTACCAACACCGCTCTTGTTTTCAACATTGTCCACCAGTGTGTGCTAGTGTGGGGAAAGTAGTTAATGGGATCAAAGTCGCCCCTCGGTGCACTTTCTCGTCTTATATGAGAGGTGACAGATCGCTTTCTCACCCCTCATATTTTAGCATTCAGACTGGTAAGTTCGGATATTTCATTACACCAGGTCGCAGGCTATTATCAGGCATGCACGTAATATCTTTATACGAGAGCTGATTCAGAAGTCATGACAACTATTGCTTATCTCCAGAAAACGACCCAACACAGTAAATGTACTATGTACAGTTGAAAGTGCACGACAAGTACGTTTTAAAGGTGACACCACACAGGGGTGTGGCTGCAGGAATGTCCGTCAAGGAACAAATACCTACGTGGCTGCTTGAAATCACCGTTTAATTGATAGATTTTCGTACAAACTGGATACGCTCATGTAAACGGGTGCGTATCGTACGTGTACGAGCTGTTTAACATACTTCAAAGTAGTCTCCGAGGTTGTCCACGGTTCGTTGCCAGCGATGAGGCAGATATCGTCACAGCATTGGGACGAGAGGTGGCGCACATTGACGGATCTAATGCAGCCGATGGTATTTCCCTTCTGCCTCATAGCTGGCAACGAACCATGGACCACCTCGGAGACTAATTTGAAGGATGTTAAACAGCTCGTACACGCATGATACGTACCNCTGGCAACGAACCATGGACCACCTCGGAGACTAATTTGAAGGATGTTAAACAGCTCGTACACGTATGATACGTACCTGTTAACATGAATGTATACAGTTTGTACGAGAATATATCAATTAAACTGTGATTTCAAGCAGCCATGTTTATCTTTGTTCCTTGCCGAACATTCCTGCATCAATACCCCATGTGGTGTCACCTNGGTGATTTCAAGCAGCCATGTTTATCTTTGTTCCTTGCCGAACATTCCTGCATCAATACCCCATGTGGTGTCACCTTTAAAATGCACATGTCGTACACTTTCAACTGTAAATATTACATTTCCTGTGTTGGATCATTTTCGGGAGATAAACGATATTTGCTATAACTTCTGAATCAGCCCTCGTATTTTACTGTGAAATTAAAAATCAGCTCAAATTTGGAGTACAAGTTCAGACCAACAAGTCTCTGGAGGAATAAGCAACCTCGTAAAATACGGTACTATAACTTCGTATATTTTTATATTAGTATAACCGCCATAGATCTCATTTTCAAAGGCAATGCCTCAGTATCCAAGCCGCTACCGCAATGCTTCGTTTGTATTCACCAAATGTGCTCGAAGACATGAAAAGTGTGGATATACGATGATTACGGATCGGATGACATATAAGTGCGGTAACTGTCGCATGACATTTGCTAGGTGCGATAAACATGCGAAAACCTGCATAGCTGTAGGACCTTCGCCTGCCAAACTGGGATATAATCAATCTGNGCTAGGTGCGATAAACATGCGAAAACCTGCATAGCTGTAGGACCTTCGCCTGCCAAACTGGGATATAATCAATCTGCCTTTGCCACAGCGTTCGCATTTACTTCCCGCAACGCCAGGGGTTCTAGATGACCATCCACCATCGTGACAGATCCATCACGTCAAAGAATCGTCGCAGGTTCTGTGAANGCTAGGTGCGATAAACATGCGAAAACCTGCATAGCTGTAGGACCTTCGCCTGCCAAACTGGGATATAATCAATCTGTCTTTGCCACAGCGTTCGCATTTACTTCCCGCAGCGCCAGGGGTTCTAGATGACCATCCACCATCGTGACAGATCCATCACGTCAAAGAATCGTCGCAGGTTCTGTGAANACGCCAGGGGTTCTAGATGACCATCCACCATCGTGACAGATCCATCACGTCAAAGAATCGTCGCAGGTTCTGTGAATCTTAATTGAAATGGTTTCTTGGAGGCCCAAACTGCATTACATTGCAGTCAAAGAGTTATGCCGTTCATGATGAGAGCGGGTCGTTGAAGGATATTTGCACATTTTTTGCCCGAATGGAGGCCAAACATCGCTGATTGCTCTCCACATAATTACGCCGACAATAAAATTTAAAGTATTGCTTGAACGCAGCTTTGCAAAACTGACCCCATTCAAAGAAAGGCAGCCCATGTAGCAAAACACATATGGCCCATTTATGGTTTATAGTCGGATGCCAAGTCGGCAATAAGTTAGCCAACAGCTGGCATGAACTCGGCGCCATTGCCGGTTCTGAAGTGGCACCACTTAACCAGCCATATTCTGCCCATAACTGTCCCAGGTGTGGTGAACGCAAATGGCCCAAGCACGGCCCATATGCTTACAACTGCAGTGGCCCATCGATGTACCATTTCACAGTCATCAGGTGGCTAAAGGATGGCTAGTAATTATTCCACCATGTATTAAACACGATCTCTTAAATATAAATTCTTCTAGAATCATTATTAACTACNATGGCTAGTAATTATTCCACCATGTATTAAACACGATCTCTTAAATATAAATTCTTCTAGAATCATTATTAACTACTGTTTATTCATTTTTCATTTAATCCACTTATAAACACATTATAAGACTAGAAAATCTTCTGTATTCCGAGTTGGAGGGGAGGGGAGACGATATCAGACCCCTTGCAGTGACAGCCCAGCATGCTACCCATTACTCCACTGTGTACTCGTGTGCTCAGATGATGAAAATTTAGAATATATTCGGACTTGAATTATTAACAAACAATTATATAATATAAATTGAACCAGTAATTCCACAGCCTTAAAATGTACCATTTGAACAAATTAGTTTATAACAAGTTGCAGATAAACAAAGAAAACAGTGTCGTTAAGAGAAAACTTTCTACATGAATCGCGTTATTATCCCAAAAAAATGTCCTGTGATGTAATTTATTGGAGTACGTATGTCACCTGGATGCTATTCATTTGTTATGAAATGCAATCAGCATATATTAATATTTTTGTGATGTGAAACAAAAAATGTCTTCAAGGTTAATTTTCTAAATATTTTATACCTATTTTTTTAACTTCTCGTTTTAATTATTAATTACACTACATATATATAGTTATTCGATACTAGTAACGAAGTCACAGGTAATACTGAATTTACAGTATTTTGCTATTGATACATCTATCACTATATATTTACAAATAATCTACTTATTTTATCATGTGATCTATATTTATTATATTAGATAAATTCTATATATGGTATTAAAATGAAGTAGTTATATGCGAAGAGCGGGAGCCATAAAAACTCCCATAATAAGCCACGACTACACCAGCAATGGTCCATCGATGTACCACTCCACGGCCATCAAATGGCCTACAGATGACTACCCATGCTTTCAGCAGCAATATTTATAGGTTAAGTGCGGCCTGACCCCTCACAAGACTGACCCCTCCAACGACTGACCCCTCCAACAACTGACCTCTCAGACGACTGAGTCCTCATAAGACTGACCCCTCATAAGACTGACCCCTCATAAAACTGACCCAAAACATGACTGACCCCTCGCATGACCGACTTCTCACATGACCGACCCCTCAAATGACCGACCACTCAAATGACCGATCCCTCACAAGAACGACTCCTCAAAAGACTGATCCCTCACAAGGCCGAACCTACACATAATAGACTGTTCGTTGACTGAGTAACAACTGACCACGAAGACTTAATCATACACTTTTTCAGCTGCAAAGCTAAGAACACTAGTAAGTGGATTGCATTAATGTTACACACTGACATACTTCACGATGCTGAATGTAGGTAGGGCCTAATGTCTCGGATACAGTGAGACGACATTAGAAATGTAGCAATTTGCTCAGAGAAGTAGTTCTTTCTTATCAAATAATTTTCACTTATAGTAGAATTAATTTTAAAGCCAGCAGGCAGTCATGGCGTACAATGGGCTCGAACACGGGGTAAGCTGCAATGTTGAAGATGGTTGCATGACTCTAATTTCAGTACCTTGCAGTTTTATCGCTTGTCCAGTGTATCACCTACTTCCTGAATGTTGATTTCCCACTACTAAAAGTCGTTTGTTATCGTAAGCAAGGTGAAGAGCAACTTAGACAGTTTTGAGGTTCGCAGAAAATCACGTATTAACTTCGTCGGGTTGGCAGTGATATATCTACAAAATGGGCCGAGTGGTGCATGGATGAACAGCATACGTCCTTTTTAGACCTTGGAAAAATTACTTGGGTGACTACTTATGCATTCACCACTAACATGCGAAGTCTACCTAACAATATCAATTTAAGTCTAGTTAATACCCACAGGNACCTAACAATATCAATTTAAGTCTAGTTAATACCCTTGAAGCCAAAACATCGGAATAGGGAACCCATCAGCAGTTATTCTGACAGTGTGGTGATGGAGAGTGAAATTATATGCAATAGCAGATGGAAATGAGTTAAAATATTTTCTAACCTCATTTATATGATTCTGCTTCGACTTGCCGAGATTTATAAATAACGATTTTGTCATAATACTTGTCACAACATGAATCGAGGCTTCCTCCCTTATGAGACAAATCACAGTGATTTATACAGAAAAATCTGTGTACGGTTTCCTTGTGATTGCAGTATATAGACTCACCAAGAAACAAACGGTATTTGTGAATCGACACCGAACAGATTACATAACACAAGCCATGTCAGCATGGAACCCTGTTTAATCAGAGTAACATATGCCTGCTGGAAAGGTGGCCAACTAAGCACCTATAACGAAGAGTGCGAAAGCCTCCACCATACGTTGTACCCCCACGAGACGAAATTTTTTCGAGCCCTGCCAACAGATTGTGGACTGTACATGGTGTGGACAATGTTACATATTCTATATGCGACCAAGCTGCCGAGTTCTCCTAATGAAATTATTGCATTCGGCAAAATCCAGACATAAAACCTTTGCATGCTCCATAATGTGTGGTGACCCGCCCCATTCCATCTGCCAGCCAGTCGTCAGCCACAAACCACATTTCATTTGGAGACCAGTCACCAGCTACGGTGAGTGCACCAGTTCCAAAACTATCCAGACACAGCCACTAGTTTAATACTGTCAACGTGAGTGAACCGGTGACCTCTCACATAAAAAACTGGCACTTCCGTCCGTACCAGATTTTAACAAAGATTTAGATGAATTGTGTTTTCCAAATATGAGCATCGACGTGCGAAATACCTGTAGAAGTCCTATTCCACTTACAACAGACTTGCCAGTACTAATAACGTGTGTAAAAGAGACAAATTTTTAAAGATGTATTAAATGCACTTTAAGGAAAATTAAAAAAAAAAATTTTTGTATATGTATTGTGTATGTATTGCAACAAAAGTTATTTCCGTAAAATAAAAAAAAATGCTTCGTTACCTGACACATAAAATTACTGCATTTATTTTGTGAACGATAGAACAAATTTAAACGTTAATAGGATAAAATATTATGAATGTTTGGAACCAATCTATAATATTGTGTCTGTGAAGAAATTTCATGTTAATGTATCTTTAAGTACTATTTCACGATTGCATTTCTGTATTACTTATAAGTGCATGCAGGAAAGATGCAAACTGTAACAAATAATGGAGTTAAAAAAATGTGAAAATTATAACATGTTTCATTTCCAAGAAAATCTCCGTTTTTGGTTACAAAAATATTATATCTTGACTGTGAAGATAAATTGTATTTACCTATATGATAAGCAATTACTTCCAAAACCTCTATTTTTTTTTCGAAACAAGTGAATAAAATTATTAGTAGTGTACATGTTTTGAAATGAAAATGAAGTGCATTAAATGTTTAATTTCCTTTAAGAAACTGTATCTTAACTAATAAGAAAATTATATATAAAGATGTTTAACTATGCGGAAACTGATTTTGAAACATTCAAAAGTGATACTCAGTCTAGTAAATTAACTTTTAAGGATGAATATGAAACACGTCAAAATAATTACTCGTGTATAGAATCCTATTATATAGTAGACTATTTTGTACGCTAATCAAGTATATGAATTAATTAGAAAATTTTTATTTGCGAGTCACATATTTTAAAAACAAACCGAAATCAAATAAAACTTGAATATTCAGTCTAGCAAAGAAGCATACAAAGATGTGTTTAAACATGACAAATGTGAATAAAGTAAATTCGCCAGATAACTTATTTTTCATGCACCTAAAAGGAAATATACTCTGCTTTGATATATCTCATCTGCAATGTTAGAACTAATTTGAAAATATATGGTAATATAATTTCTAAGAGTCAACTCATTCAATCCGCTGTTGGCAACCAGGAGCGTTGTTATTTTTNCGTGCGAAATACCTGTAGAAGTCCTATTCCACTTACAACAGACTTGCCAGTACTAATAACGTGTGTAAAAGAGACACATTTTTAAAGATGTATTAAATGCACTTTAAGGAAAATTAAAAAAAAAAATGTTTGTATATGTATTGTGTATGTATTGCAACAAAAGTTATTTCCGTAAAATAAAAAATAAAAATGCTTCGTTACCTGACACATAAAATTACTGCATTTATTTTGTGAACGATAGAACAAATTTAAACGTTAATAGGATAAAATATTATGAATGTTTGGAACCAATCTATAATGTTGTGTCTGTGAAGAAATGTCATGTTAATGTATCTTTAAGTACTATTTCACGATTGTATTTCTGTATTACTGATAAGTGCATGCAGGAAAGATGCAAACTGTAACAAATAATGGAGTTAAAAAAATGTGAAAATTATAACATGTTTCATTTCCAAGAAAATCTCCGTTTTTGGTTACAAAAATATTATATCTTGACTGTGAAGATAAATTGTATTTACCTATATGATAAGCAATTACTTCCAAAACCTCTATTTTTTTTTCGAAACAAGTGAATAAAATTATTAGTAGTGTACATGTTTTGAAATGAAAATGAAGTGCATTAAATGTTTAATTTCCTTTAAGAAACTGTATCTTAACTAATAAGAAAATTATATATAAAGATGTTTAACTATGCGGAAACTGATTTTGAAACATTCAAAAGTGATACTCAGTCTAGTAAATTAACTTTTAAGGATGAATATGAAACACGTCAAAATAATTACTCGTGTATAGAATCCTATTTTTAGTAGACTATTTTGTACGCTAATGAAGTATATGAATTAATTAGAAAATTTTTATTTGCGATTCACATATTTTAAAAACAAACCGAAATCAAATAAAACTTGAATATTCAGTCTAGCAAAGAAGCATACAAAGATGTGTTTAAACATGACAAATGTGAATAAAGTAAATTCACCAGATAACTTATTTTTCATGCACCTAAAAGGAAATATACTCTGCTTTGATATATCTCATTTGCAATGTTAGAACTAATTTGCAAATATATGGTAATATAATTTCTAAGAGTCAACTCATTCAATCCGCTGTTGGCAACCAGGAGCGTTGTTATTTTTATTTAATTTTCTTAAAGCACTAAAGTACTGTGGAAGTGTGTGAAATCGAACCACCACACCTTGGGTCGGCATACCTAAGACTTAGATCACTCGGCTAAAGAGAAATGTAAGGAAATGAAATTTTAAATTTGGTATATGTATGGCAACCTACCCCTTTGCTCTTCATTCGGGAAATATTTTTTCATTTAAATGTTATAACAAGTATTACTGATCTCGAGGGTTCTCGACTAATATGATAACCTGTATATCATCACAGTATTTAATTAATTATCAAGGATGCTCTACTCACATACACTTAACTCGCCACCATCTTGACTTGTAGAGTTGTCTGCTAGGAAAGTGCTATAAAAGATCATGTTTTATTTATTGGTTTGTCATCCTAAAATTATTTTTAAATGTAAGTTATGTATGTGTGAATAGTTTTTATGCATCAAATAATTTGTTTCGCCAATTAAAAGTGTAGGAAAGAAAAATACAAAGTGATACAAACTATTTATTGCACATTAAATATAATTATTTGTACATGCCTTCTTGATAGCAGTTAAGAAAATGCAAAATAAAAAAAAAAATGCATGCGATGCAAGTAATAAGGATATTCGAACATGTTCCAAGCAAATTATTAAAAAATATTTTTACTTACGATAAATTGATGTCTTGTAAATACACGCGTGTTTTACAAAAACTACTTTAATTAAAATAATTTTTAAATATAATAACTAGCATTAAATATTTTATTTGGTGTGGTCTTAAGGTGGATGATCGGGAAGTCGCAGTCCTTCTCGCCCTCAAACTTTACCATCTGTATGGTTGCCGTTAAACAACCATGCACACGGCTCCTCGGACTTGGCACCGATGGCTATACACTATGCCAGCAAACACCACTGAGATTTCAGTTCTATATATTCAAGTAAATTAATATATATGCTATAAAGTCTCTAGTGTTGCTGCAGGTATAGTGTATATGTAACTTACGAGGCAGAAAAAAGAAAGTTTCCACCTAAAAAAATCAAAGCTAACAAAAAAGAACGCATAGAAAGATGACAGCCAACGAAGAAGAGCACAGATGGATAGATATAGGAAGAGAGAGAAGTTGGGGACAGCGCATAAATGAAGAAGAAAATCAAGTACGATACTAGCACTAGTTACTGCAGTGCTTATGTGTCTGACATTAATACAACTCCCCATTCACAACTCCTGATAGGATGAGTGTTGAAACGCCCCAAGAAATAGCTATAAACCCCAGGTCGGAGGCCCAACATAGACGACAAATCCTTGTGTACAAGAACACATGAGACATTGTCGAAGTGATATAGGAGACATATCACATGTATGTCATTATAACCATAATCAGATAATGATATATGAACATGAATGTTCCATGATATAATAGTAACACACCTGACAAGATGAGTATTTATCTTGCATGGGCTACAGTGAGTTGACAGTAGAAAAAAATATTTGGCAGGTTATCTCTTCAGGACTAACAACACAATAACAATCAAATGATGATAGCATTATGAACATCATTGTTTCAGGATGTAATAGTAACACACCTGAGAAGATGAGTATTACTCTTGCTTAGGCTACAGTGAGTTACCTGCAAAAAAAGTCGTCTCTTCAGCATTAACAACGCATGATAATATATCGACGACACACCAGACAAGATGATTCCTTGCATGGACTACAGTCGTCAACAACACACCTGACAAGATGAGGCCTTGCATGAGCTCTAGTGTGTTGCTGAAATAAACTGTAACTAAAAAAAGCAATGGTTCATTATTTTTCACAAATCCAGCAATCATTATATACATATGTTACCTGCCTCAATTCACAGTACTGGAAAAGTAATAATAAATTCAGTCCTTATAGCCATATGGTAGTGTATGTATTCCGTATTCTAAGATCCTTCATTTGTTGTCCATCCATGTGAGTGCCAATTTGTTTGTAAACTGTGTGCACACATCGTGATGGCACGATCTAATATTATTTACATTTTCCCTCATCACCTGTTGGTTCTTCAATACATATTTATAGTCCTAATATGTCATTTTATTTTTTATGGCACATTTTTTGATTGCCTTGGCCCTTTTTACATCCTTGACAGAGCACTTGTATGTGTAGAGCTGGGCCCTCAGACCAACAAACTCGATTATATCATCTCCACCGCACTCATCTTTAAACTTACCAATAACGTTTTTGTTGGTAGGTGAATAACATGGATGTGTGGGTGGGTAAACATTCATGTCGAACTCGGACATGAGTGCTGGGTCTGGAGCAACGTCCTGGTAGAAATCATTAGTTTCGATTTGGTAGACAAAGAAATCCGTGTCCATGTATGCAAGCTCCAGCTTACTGGAATACCTCGGTTTCATCACATCATAATGAAACCAGTACATTAATGTCTTCGACAGGTCAAGGACTGCAAATCCCAAGGTATAGTATTTCATCATATATTGTTCTGCACTTAAATAAGGGTTTAGCAATAAGTTAATTGGCGCATTGTTCAAGGCATACGAGTTCCATACATCGGCACTTCCTCTTATTTTCCATTAGCTTTCCATATGTAGCATTATTTATGAGTTTGTATAAATCCTTCTCAAACTCGTTTGAGACCATCTTACACATCTCTGTATTCAGTTCGATGTAGGGCTGCAGCCATATGTTTTGATTGAACTGCAGTACTCTGTGAATCTTCTTCAGCCTTAATCCATGACGAATTACCTGCTTGAGATTAATATAGTGAATAATATAATTATTTTTGGCATCCAATGTAGTTATGAGTTTCGTCGATTTGGACCCAGGGGGGCACTCATTCACCGGCAGGAACGGCAGGTCCTTGTGTTCTTCATGGAGTTCTGATAGATACTCTACATCTACCTCCAGTATGTAGCCCACATCGCTGTTGTCAGACACTGACATCACATCCAAATCACTGCTGGTACTTTTGAAGTTGGAATATGGCAGAGGCAGGGACAATGCCCAAACATAAATTATTGTCGTCTGCATACTGGAGGTAGGCCGTTGGCTTGCTTTCATCATATGTGGCAGGCACATTCTTATTGTTTGCCACACAATGGCGCTTGATGCACTGAGCTACTCCTCCCCGGGTATCAGCCTCGATAAAAAGATGTATATCATAGTTACTAATAAGATCGAGTTCCACCTTTGTCTTCTTAAGCATCGCGTCGAAAGAGAATCTGCGGGCACTCACATACCGCACACAATCTAGTCCATATGTCTTCAGACATAGCCCCCGGAATATCTCGAACAAATCACAAAGTAGCAGCACATCTGTCATAAGGTAGACATCACTGTACTCACCAAGTGTATGGCATCCTAAGTTCTCCACATTTTGCGCATGTTGATAATCATAAAGGGTAATGCTACAGTTTGTGAGCCGGCTGTAGAAAGCCTTCATGGATGGGAGCCGTGTCTCCTTTAGTTTCTCTAAACTGTCCACGTAGTCATAAGGAAAAACTCCTTTTCTGCTTACCAACTCGAGCTTGTCTTGATTAAAAAATCTTGCAGTATCCTTAAATTCGGATGAGGCTAGTTTCTGTACTAGAGTTGCGAGGCTGGCAGACATGAATCTAAATGTATCGATAAACTGAATGTTAAAAGTGTCGCCCAAACATTTGCTGAATGTAATAAGTTTCTCTTCGGTGTGCGTGATAATAAATATTTCCTGTGTATCATAGCCCAAATGCATATTTATAAAATTCTCGTTGTATGGGGCGACGGCGAAGCTTTTTGCAATTATTACACGCTGCCACAATATAGTTACTGGTAAGGTGGTCATGATCATGAACTTTATGGCTCTTCACAGTGAAGGGTCCAGAGCAGGGGCAGCAGGTGCTGGATAGGGCATACCCAGTCCTATCATCAGCCATCAGTGCTATTATAGGCTCGGACTGACTGTAAATGTCCTTCACCTGATTGCCAATTCTGACCATCTCTTCAACAAACAGATGAGCAGCGTTTTCCCCTTGATAAATAATGGTCTCTCTGTGTAGACTTGATGCCTTGGAGGTGGGAATCATACTGTAGTCAATCTTGATATAAACACCATAGCTGTAGGGCTCATGTTTTTGGTAGTTGTAAGTATAAGATGCATTAGGATTTGGTAGGTACAACTCTACAGGTACGAGCATCGTCTCTAAGTCGGCATAGACCACTATAGGTATCTTGTCTGTGTTGTGGTAATTAGTAAATTTGAGCACAGGAGGCTTGCCATTCTGTGACTTAGACATGTCCACATGAACTGCTGGTGTGTGTTCGTTACAATACCACCTGTGCTCAGCCAGTGTCTCGGTACCAGTGAGACCAGTCACTCGCGGAATGTCTTGATAACATTTCAGATGTATCTTGCAAATATGTATATTACCAGGATGTGATATCATCTGCGGACGTACCAGGTGGGAGAAATCGTATATGTAACAGTAGTGTGAATTCTTGTTCTCGGTTATTATTCATGGAAGTTCGAAGTGGTGGCTGTTCTCTTATTTTGAAACTCTTATCGGGACCACTTTACTGTTGTCGTCGAGAGCATATATATTCACACTTACCCCAGGGTTACTCCTCTTGAAGAGTCCTATTAGTCGTAGAGGCATGGGAAACTCTAAGCTTGTGAAATCAAATTTATATTCAAGGTGATAATAACACTGGGTCATACATTGTGGATTGCGCCCTTCCACATATCATGCCAGGATGGACCATTGCATTTAGAGCTGCGTGCCTCTGGTTTGTCAGATCTGGCAAACTGCCTCCAACATTTATCGCATTCCAAGAACTTAAATTCTGGATTTCGCCAGCAGCCATGCTCTTGTCTTCTTGCATAATGGGTGTGGCTGAAATTCTCATTGCAGAACTTGCTTCTAATAGTTGCCTTCTGCTGGATTTGGCCAGTGCAGCTTTGTATGTTTGGCCATGTCATCCTTGTGGGCAACTGACACCCCACACTTTTCGCATACATACTGCTCTTTCCTGGAGGGACTGAGCCAGCAATTCCTCTCGTGGCAGAGTCCATTCCAACGATCAGTAAACAATTGATCACTAAAACCACACTGCAGTACTGGTGGAGGCATAGTACTTACCATAGACGAAGGAGTGGAAGGAAGGGAAGACACGAAAGACTCATCGACACCGGATACTTTGCCGTCCATGGTGTGTTGTTGGAACAGTCACCTGCACAGGTACAGAAACATAATTCATAATACTAGCATGCAAACATAATGAAAGGATGGGATATTGGGACAATTTAGGGGCAGGTAGTAATAAAAATAATATTAAAACATGAAAGTTATACCCGAAGAAGAAGAAATATGTGTGGTGTACTGGGCTAGCAACTATAGGCTGCGCTACTAGCATCCTTCACGTGACTCTGCGATTTGACTTGGCAGAAAGGGTAATATTATGGCTTCGACCTCGAAGGAGAAGATGTCAGCCTCAACCTTGAAGGGTACTCACTCTATGTACATGCAAGAACCGTAAGTATGTCTCCTGGACAAACAATTCAAGAAATTATTAGTTTCCACACAAATAAATTACAGAAAAGCACTTATAAATAACATGTAAACTAAAAAATCCTACCTGAAAGAGTGTTTAGTGTTTAGAAGTATGTGACTGGCACTCAAAACTTGGTTGCGGTCGGTCGACAGACCACATACGACTTGACGAAGGGACTTGCGTACTGGCACGGTCGTTCCCTAGGAACAACAAAAACCATCTAGTAGCTTAATTTCTAAAAAAAAAAAAAAAAATACAAGCAAACACATAGTGTAATATTTTGCTATATGTAACATAAATGATGTATACATTTAAAATGTAAGGAGTAGAATGTAACTGAGGTTCCAAACATTAAATTCTGACATCAGTCTCTCTTAACTACCAAATGCATAGCTGTAATGTTATTATTAAAGAGAAAAAATTATTTGGAAAATGATATTTTTGCTAATATCTCGAAAAACAAAACAGTTGAAAATTTTTAACCCTCCTAGTTCATACACCCTTTCCAAAATTTAATTTTACAAATGAGAAAATTAAAATATATGTTGGATTTTAGCTCTTATTTTGATGTGCATGTGGGTGATGATATTCGAGTCATTAAATTACATTATTGATCACTCTAAATGACTATATCAAAAAGGTCGAAAATATCAATTGTTATTAATGGAAAGCAGGTATATATCCATGAAAACATATCAAACTGATTAACATGACCTCAAAAGTAACTCGACTTTCATAAATAAACCATACACAAACAAGTTTTTAAAACAATTTAAGAAGTAGATTCATATACGATGCAAAGGAACACGAAGATGATACCACAAAGAGTCTAAGCTCAGTGAGTTGTTGGACAGCAAGGCAAACCCAATCACTAGATTGTGCAGTAGGTAGAATAATGGAGCAGGCGATGTAACTCTAATGAAGTAGATACAGCGAATGATGATAAACCAGGTTTCCACAGTCCTTCTATACACTTCAAGATGGGGGAGGGGAGAATGGAATAATCATGGTTTAGAATATGTGTGTTGTCACATGGTGACGACTGGTCGAGTCTCAACTCAGTAGTCACAGGCAAAATACCATCATATCTGTTTCTGGGAAAAACCTATGACGACAATATCGAGTTGGTTCCTGCTCGCGATGTGTGTCACTAGTGGGCGAAATCACTCTAAGTCAGTCATTTCGCAGGGAGGCTGATTTTATACCTATATATGAGAAAAACCCAGACCGCATTCCAAGCCAGTTATAGCTCTCATATGTCTTGCTATTGTTGTCAGTCGGCTAGATCTGATGGTATATGATTCACTGTGAGTGAGACATTTGGAATCCAGACATATTTATATTTTTTTTTTATATTCAGTTAGTTAAACTTGTAATACAAGTACTAATTTTCTTTGATAGTCACCATTGTTATGATATGTGAGGTATATATCAAATCAAAGATTATTTCTGGTTCACATACACGATTTGTTTAGCATACATATTTACAAACACTCATTACTCAATACCAGCTTCCCTGTACATACATAAACATTATTTATTTTTGTATACATCTTTCATAATTATGAAAATAAGTATTATACGTTCAGTAAGTTCTGGGGAGATTGTCAATGTTGGAGTTGGAAAATTTGTTTGTACCACATCTTCCAAGAGGTCAGGTTAAGATGTAAGTTGTCGTTGCTGCCTTCACTCCTTCAAAGTACCTGTGTCAGCTGTTGTGTTGCATTTGCTGCTGCGACTAGACTCTCGAACTGCTGTACAAACCATTCAAGCGACATACTTCAGGGCATTGGCTTCTTTGCTAGCAGATTCTGGAAGTATTGTAACAGCTGCCTTGCTGTTTTTGAAGTCTTCAGTTGTAGGTTCTGATGCTGGCAACACAAATGTCGAGGAGAACAGGATCGTGGAGCAGTCCATCGAATGTAGAAGCAGCTTGTCCTGTCTCATAGCATGTGCTACAGCTTCGTCCGGTGAGCATGGTAATGGAGAATCTTCAAGTGCATAGAACATTTAGCACTGACCATAAGTAATGCAGTAAATAACCTGCTGACAAGGTTCAAACATTACTGGTTCGTGAGCAAATGCGAGTATGAAACCAACCATCACATTCTTCAATGTATGTGCGCAATAGTCCACAATTCCAGTACAAATATGGAAGCCCACTCAATCCAGGCTTCGCACGTGCATAGTCGTTTACTGAATGAAGTACAGCCATAGCTGTTTGTTTACCATCCACAATAACAAATTGAATGTTCGTAGGTCTGGCGAGTCTCTTTAAGTAAAAAGTGAAGTATGGCATCATCGGAAGAACTCGACCAGCATGGACAGTGAGGTCGCCAAGTCGACTGAAGAGATGATTTCACAGCATGCTTCCAGGCATTACACTTGCTTCTACAAATAATTTCATATTCTATGGTCATACCATCTTTTTCTGATTCAGCAGTCTGGGCTTCCGGGTCCATGATAGTAATATATTAAATCAGAAGACTTCATGGGAACAGGGAAAGATCCACACACTTCCGCATCCGTGAAGAATAGTCTTGTAATCGATGACATTGCACTGTTCACTCCACCAAAATATAACACCAGAGTCCATTTCTCGTAAAAGGAAGTCTATTCTTTTTTCAACTTGAATTTCATCAATATCTTGGAATTCAGCATGATTGATGAGATCGTCCCCACTTGCTGGTAGCTTGCTGTTTGTATGGAGATTAAAGACTGCACAATTTTTAAGATGGTAGCAAGGAAAGTTTTGAGTGTGGAAACAATCGTAAAATTCATAATATCCCCACATATGATTAATACAATCACATACTTGTACTTGCCCGAACTCATATGATGGTTTGAATATTACTGTTGCATAACCGGCGAAATATCGTTTGTACTTGTTAACTTTGTCTGGCCTGAATAACACTCCCACACTTGTCGAACATGCTGTAGAACTGTCTGTCCAGCATGCACTAGAGATGTTTAACGACTGTGTCTAGTTCAGTGTCTGGTTGCTAAATATACTTCACAAGTCAGTGGCGGGCACATCGTTTGCCATGTTGTAGGGCCTCGGTTAATGATGGTGGTGAGTTGATCCTGTCACAACACTCGGCCCATCTTGTAATGTTGTCGCTGCCAGGCCTGCGTAGCTCATAGCTGATTCTCTGTGTAAACCATTTTTGTAGCAAAAGTTCTTCATTTGCTTGAGAGACGAATGAATTTGTAGAAGTAGGTGTCGTAGTGCACAAACTGTCTGGACGTAGATAGTTTACCTCGCTGTGACGATATCATGGTCAAGTGATGAAACTGCACTGTAATGGAAATAATGACATCCAAAGCTCGAAGCCGTTACATTATTCAACTTGCTCGGACAGTCCAGGTGGTTTAAAATGTACTTTGCGGTAACGAATGGTCACTTCTCCATAGTCATGAACGTCCATTGGATTGAAGGTCATGTGGATAATGCAGCACTAATGAGGAGCTGTTGTCTTCACCACATATGAAGAGCAACTAACAGTTG
This sequence comes from Clitarchus hookeri, assembly GCA_002778355.1. Classification (NCBI taxonomy): domain Eukaryota; kingdom Metazoa; phylum Arthropoda; class Insecta; order Phasmatodea; family Phasmatidae; genus Clitarchus; species Clitarchus hookeri. Next base: position 465,072 of record NQII01000909.1, on the reverse strand, counting down.
TAGTACTTATCAGTTTATATACACTTATATCGTTCTGGTTTACACAGACAGGTCTAACATACTTAATGCAAATTTGGTAATTTGAACAGTTTTGCCATTTCCTATTGGTTTCATAACTCTGTACGTTACATAAACCCATGCAGACTTGTTAAGTATGGTAAGTTCCTCTTCCTTAATAAGTTGCACATACCTTTTTGCCAGCTGAACTCTGAATTCTCCATATATAATGCATCTGTTCGAGCACTGGCGAGAGTATGAGTGTCTGATACTTCAGACCATGACATTCTGTGATGGTGCTCTCTCCTTCTTTATACTAGCACGGTATTGCAGTCATCGCATATCAAGGCTCCAGGTATGTAGCAACAAAACATTCTCACGAGGACAGGTCCACCCTTGTTCTGACCTGCAGAGTTCTGAGTAACAGCTGTGGCTCCTGTGTATTGTCTTCAGTTTTCTCAAAGTTCAATAGTCGTACATGGTTTGCAAGTAGTTAATTTTTATATTGTCACTACAGCAAATTCTCAACCAAATCTTCTGCCCAGGAACTGCCATAAATACTACATCATCATCATCATAATCATCATCATCATCCACCATTTCGGTAAGTACACTGTTTATTTTCTCGTATTTCACGTATCCATATGACGCATTCTGCATCCCTATATTTTATTCGTCAGAACACACACTCTGGCGAAGCTCGCAGGTGGACGACTGCAATAAGGATTAAAGGTTTGGCGGACGTGATGGGAGAATAGCGCCAGGACGACCCGGCGGAACGACCATGTGCGGAGGAAGGCGGATGCAGCTGCATCTCGCAGCTGCCGGGGACACGGAGCCCACACCAGCGGCGGCGCCTGTCCCAGGCTAGCTACCGCCATAAACATTGAGAGAGAGCTTTTGGCGGGCGTGGTGGGATAATAGCAGCACGATATCCGGAGGCAGGAGAACCACACGTGCGCCGAACCAAGAGGGCATCCAAATGTTCCCGCATGTGCAGAACGAAACAATAAACTTCCAGGGGGCGACGCCAGGCCGACTGCAGACCACAGGAGCAACAGCCACGTGTTTTACGACGCAGGGGGGACGCGGCGGCCGCCCCGGACACGTGCAGAGATGGTGCAAGTTGAATATGGTGATCGAGCCTACAAAACCACGAGGAGGCGGGAGGAACGGATCAGTCAGTCTAGGATCGAGCATACTGAAGTGAGGCGTCCGGATCGAGAATACATCACGTCAACCTCAGTCGGAGGCCGTCAAGCGCGGGATGTGCGGCGGGAAGAGTCAGAGAAAAATGGCAGTCGGTCGACGGGAATCTAGGAGGGCGGAGCGAATCCGGGAGAAGACGACAATGGCAGCCGGCCGTCGTCAGACGAAGAGTGATGAGTGGACCCGAGAGGAGGAGCTTCGAGACCAGGCGTCGAGACGCCCACCAAGTGCCGGAGCAGTCCCAAGTCGCCAGCCGAGAGAAGACAGCGCCTCAAGCCAGATAAGTAGAGTCATCCAGCAAGTGTGAAGAAT
>NQII01000909.1:306689-463511 GCA_002778355.1 Clitarchus hookeri | reverse complement strand
CACGACGCGAAGCGCCGCGCCAAACAATACGGAGCCTACGTATAAAAGGGAAGGGGAGTGTTGTCTCGTGTGTACATGTATAAGTGGCCCTGTTAAGCGTTAATAAAACTGATTTATTGGTAACCTGAAAACGAGGTGAATTTATTAGTAAATTGGACCTAGAGACAATAGTGTCGACGTATTCCTACGCCCTAACACTGAGGGCTAGCCTCAATTGCTGGTGCCTTACGCAGAGAGCAGATTCAATACCTACTTACAAACTTCAGCATTGGCAGGTATCACATATTCCCAGTGCAGTCCGTGAAAATGATTAGTAAGTATTCTTGTTTTTGTAATCTAGAATGTGATGTAAAAATGTTGGCGGAAATTTGCAGGACGTTGTGCTGCCATCAGAGTAAGCACTGCAAATTTACTTTATGACGAGTCCTGTCGGAGACGTGAAGCCCTGCGCATTAGCGAACATTATGGAAATCGATGTACAACTGAGCTGATTTCGTAACTTATGTTAGTATTTTAACCACTTTGTCTCTTGAATTTTATGTTACCAAGTGATCGTGGGTTATGAGAGCAAAGGCTTGCATGCCAGCAGGTATGTTCTCCATGGCCATCATTTCATTTCTGCAGTCTAAACACCTTTGTTTATGCGATCATCGCACGATGCATGTTTTCTACTTACAGCTGTGAGTTCAGGTCAATTACCCCAGGCTACCAACCGACCTAACTAATTATATTTGCACATTATTTATTGGTATTTCTGCGATACTTTCCATTGCAAATGATACATCACTGAATTCCTCTTTGCAAATACTTTCAGATGCCATTGAAATAAATACATGTCTCCAGTTAAAAAAATCATATGGGGTTCAATTTCTTAGTCCATACACATGTTAAGAATTCTCACTATGCGGTAAATTACTCGTCTCCGTACGTACTATCATTTAGCGAAAACAGCATTTCGTGATCTGAAACTATTGCGGAAATTTTGGAGATGACCACGCTAGGTAGACCACCTGGTGCTTCGCGGAGCGCTCCTACCACAAGGTGGTAGAATATATTACCGCGACTAACATAAATGCATAGACATTATGAATGCAAGGAAAACAATTTTTAAAAAAGTTTTACACGATCCTTACACTAAATGTGTACTACATGATGCAGAAGTATGGATAATCTTGAGGGAAAAATACCATCGAATTTTTTTAGGTCTATTGGAAAACATACACAAAACAAGCGCTTTTAATGAACGGAATAATAAGCATGGAAGGTTACTTTTTGCGAGTATCAGAAGGGAAAATTTCAAAATTCCAACGTAAGAAAAAGTATTTAACGACTATATGGTATCTCAGATTAAGCATTGAGAACTACAAGAAACAGCTTTAAGCGAAGAGTAATACAGTACAAAATGGAACATTCATTCCTTAATAACTAGTGTTGCATTTCATACAACTTGGAAATTGAGTTAAGGGGGCTTGAAGCTAAAAGAACGCGAAACTTCCATACAAATACTCTGGGGGTTGAAATTCAACACGTAGGAAAATAACATTCACAAAATTTTGGGAGGAAAACGTTTCCTCATACAAATGTATGTACCAACCCAGAATTCTCTTTCTACCTTTAAATCCACGAAACGTGGGCAGGCACAATCTGTTGTTACTTTTGCAATAATATAATTTTTTCTTCTTAGTTTTAACCTTTCAGAGCTGCACTAAAGTTTGTTTCCGTTATTAATGACACACTTGATCCCAGTATCCATGCTGTAGCCTAGCTTTGGCATAAAAGTATGGGGTGACAAGAACATTAGTGAAAACTATTAATGTAATGGTACGAATAGTGATAGGGGGTGTAAAAAAACACTTAACACCGTGAAAAAATTATGACACGAGTGTTGTGAACGAAACTACAGGTCACTCTTTATTGNAAAGTATGGGGTGACAAGAACATTAGTGAAAACTATTAATGTAATGGTACGAATAGTGATAGGGGGTGTAAAAAAACTCTTAACACCGTGAAAAAATTATGACACGAGTGTTGTGAACGAAACTACAGGTCACTAAACATGAAAATTGCGAATTTGATTCTACCAGTTCCCACCGGACAGTGCTTGTAATTCCAGATTGAAATACAGAATATTCTAAATTGTAAAATATGCTAGAAGACTGCGATGAAATATTATTTACACCGCTGTAGACAATAGCAGCTAAATGTTCAAGACATCTGTGTACCTCAGAACATACGATGTAACATTATTTAGACAACTCTTATTGAACCGTGGTAAAAACATGGTGCTGGATTTATGCAGAAGTTTGCGAAACTGCTGATTACAGTTCAGAAAATCAATGTTTGTATAAAATTTGTGCGTTTTCCTGATTTTTTTTCTTTTGGTTTAAGTATAAGGAACTCGTAAACTGACGCGTTTCTAGAGTCGACCATATTTGAGTTGTGAGAACATGTACAAGGATAGATAAGTGCATCACAAAAAATAAATTCTTTATATATACCTACTAGATGTGCCCGCGGCTCCGCTCGTGTGGATTACAAAATTATTGTTTAGGTTTTTTTTAAAATAAATAATTGAAATCAAAATTTGCAGCGGACTCGCAATAAGTACACGTACGTGCTCTAACGTGATTAGTTTGTTACTAACGACGCGAGCCGACTGAGTGCCGGCCGAGCGCACGCGACTCGTGTTACATACCCCCTCCCCTCCCCGCTTCTTCCCCGCCGACGCCATGGCTCACGGCAACAGACGACTCTTAGTAGTTGGAAATTAACTTTAAGGAAGTAGGTGATACACTGGACAAGCGATAAAACTGCAAGGTACTGAAATTAGAGTCATGCAACTATCTTCAACATTGCAGCTTAACCCGTGTTCGAGCCCATTGTACGCCATTACTGCATGCTGGCTTTAAAATTAATTATACTATAAGTAAAAATTATTTGATAAGAAATAACTACTTCTCTGAGCAAATTGCTACATTTCTAATGTCGTCTCACTGTATCCGAGACATTAGGTCCTACCTACATTCAGCATCGTGAAGTATATCAGTGTGTAACATTAATGCAATCCACTTACTAGTCTTCTTAGCTTTGAAGGTGAAAAAAAATATTATTAAGACTTCATGGTCAGTTGTTATTCAGTCAACAAAAGTCTAGTATGTGAAGGTTCGTTCTTGTGAGGGGTCGGTCTTGTGAGGGGTCAGAGATGGCGAATGTAGGTCAAGGCAAATGTCATCTAAGATGGAGAATGTAGCTCAAGGTCACCCAAGACTTGCTTATTGAACATTTGGCGTATACAATCAGCCTGATTTTGTGGAAAACAATTTTTGAAGCAAGTAGTTAGGTGGACAGTAATTTTACACTTTTAAATTGGCTTACACAAGTTACCAGTTAAAAGCAGTTCTCAGAGTGCGTTTCATATTTACTATGAACCATACGCTTGTTTGCGCATCCACAGTGTGTGTCTAAAGCTTGTACGTTGACTTCTGTCATTTAGTGGGTATCTTCCATGCTGGCCTGCACAGTGACTGGCATACCAGTTCGTGTACCAGGCTTTATAGAGGCTTTTACAAGACCAAGTACATTACCAGGTATCATGTAATATCAGCTTAAGGCTTGCGTCAACATGGAACTTTTTTTCCGCGTTTGAGGCCGAGAAGCGCGGGAGTGATAAGAGCGACACTGCCACGCGTATCAAGTGCCCCATCACCACTAAGCGCGAGGCTCTGAACTGGCATGCAGTGTCATCGTCGCACTGCGTGTACCTATGGCACTTTCAGCTATGACCCTATTATTTAATTAATGAAAAGTCTGTAAGAATGCTCAGTGCTAGACCATTGAGTAGTTTATTTGATGCGTATATTTTAGATACAGCGCTTCGAAGAAACCATTTAGTAATACTCTGAAATGGTGTTTCTAACGTGCGTAGTATTGAAAGCACCTGGTGTTCTGCCGGCGTTGCAGTCTCCGAAACACGACGGCTGTTGAGTACTTTCAAAATGCATGTTTTTAAAAAAGTAAGAAGAATCGAGTTACCAATATATGGGGTTATGTTAGAAAGCTATATTGAAAAATGATGAGGAATAAGGAGTGTCTGATAAATTAACAATTGCCAGGTACTACACTCTGCAAAATCAGCTAAAAAATCACAAAAATGTGTCTGTAATTCACTTCCACTAAAAAACACACTTTTAAGCCCTTCATTTCTACAATATTGAATCACAATTTTTCCTGTTTAAATTAACCATGGGCAGTAGGTGAATAAATTGTTTGAGTGATTCACTGTATTTTCCAGGTCACGATAGTAGGAAAATGTAATTTAATAACAATTTTAACATATGTGTACAGTTGGCCCCGCACTCATAACACTAATGCTGTCCAAAATCTTCGTATAGTACATATGGGCTTTATCTTGAGTAAGTACATGAAGTTGCTTACTTGTTGGGAGTACTTTCTTACTTGTTGCGGTCGCCATATGTGTATAGTTATTTGTGACTGTTTTTAATAAGGTTATGTAAATTATTTTAAATAGTAAATGTGTAATTGATTTCATTGCATGTAAAAATAGTTTTTGTACTCCCCCCTCCTCCCGAATATTTTTCAGAAATAGCTATGTATGTACTTTTATTAGTACAGTAGTTGACGTTTACCACTGTGTTTGTGCGTTGTGTAAGAACGTTTATAACAATTTTCTAATACTGATACAGATACGGTGGATGAAACTAACTTTACTATCAGGCATGCACGAGTCAGTCATAAATGTTTCTTTGAAAAAGGCATTTCCAAATCGTACACTATGGATCATAAAAGAACAGGATTTTAGACGAGGACCGATGTCTGCTTGATTTTGTTGGGAAAATGGTAAGTTAATCTGGTTACTTGTATATATTTAAACATTTAATTTCTGAAGTGTAAACATTCCTTAGCGAATGGAGGATTGGCCATTAATATTTGTCGTGAAAATGCGAAGGGCATCACATTTTCTTTACACTCAGAAAAATAAAAAAAATATTTGAGTTTTGATTTCTGTGTTGTGTAGTTATTTTGTATCATATTAACTTTCCATAAGCCTTCCACAAAAATTGTTCAAGATGATTTAATAAAAGGAAGTTTAATCCTTTGTACTCTACATAAATAGTTATCAATATTGTCTTGTCTTAATCAATGTGGAAATTTGTTTCATCCATGGGTTCTGAATTGCTGCATAAAAATGAAAGTAATGGTTTTTTGCTTCTAAGATAATCTAATTCAGGTTGACCGAATATGACCAGATGCCATGGAATAAATATAACAGCGGAACCAAATTGTTCGAGAACTCTCTTGTTCGTGCTTCGAGATGGAAGGAGGGAAACAAACCGGGCTCGCTAAGATTCACTCGCAAACCATTCCAATTGTGCATATGCATTCAATTAAAACTATTTTTTTATTTTATGAAATCATTCTAGTAGAAAAATGTTATGGCAAACATCAATGCAGAATACATTTATATTAATAGCTTTATATTAATAGCTATATTTAAAACCATAGCTTTACAGCAAGTACTTTTCCACCAACAACGTGTGAAGTACCGCCATTGCTGTAGGACAATTGAACTTGCTGCATTAGTGCAGCACTTGGCAGCTGAATGTGCTCTCTCAAGGTCTTTCTGGTTATTGGCAAGAACCATAGCTACATAAAATGTCTTGTTTCGTTCCGATTAAGGCCTGATTAAAAATTAAGTATTGTTTAGTGAAATTTCCTGTTTTTCAGTATATGGTTAAGAATAACCAACGTTTCATTTACCTGTAACCAGTGGTTATCTTAAACACATGAATACGTTCCGATTACTGGAATAATCAGAACCTTACAACAAATATGGTGGTCATTCTGGGCTGATGTGAGGTTATGTTTGTGTATTTAAATTGTGTAAAATGTTAGCAGAAGATTTATATTGGTTATGTAGGATGATGACAAAATTAGTGATTACATCAATCGACTGCGATCATTAGGCTTGGATTTGACACAAGTAATTAATTTTCAAATGAATTTTACACATGTAAAAATGTGATTTCGAGACTTATATGCGATATTGGAGTGGGTACCTAAATACTCGTGTTTATGTATAAAAATAAACTGGAAACACTTATGTGGTGGCGAAATAAGCCGATATCGTATAAATGTAATTAAATATGACTCGTTTTATAAAATAACTACTTATTGCAGGGGCTCAAACAATACATTAACTTCAGAAAATAAGACATAGTTTATTCAATAGTAGATTAGAATGTTTTAGAATTTGTTTTAAGGTATTTGGAAATGTTAGTTTGTCAGTTTTAAATTTTTATGAATGTTTTCGCGTTTTGGATAGAAATTTCGTTATGAAAAAGGTGATGTATTCGTGACAGCCGCTAGGATAAGATAAATATAAGTACTTAAGAACTCATTCTGAACTTTGGTAGAATTCCATGCGAGCTTCGTCGTTTAATTAATAAATTTGTGGTGCAGTACGCTGTACTTAAGATGTACACTGCTATAAAGTAATAATCATTACTCATGTATTTTAAAATAGGAGGCAGTTAGCCATCTGGGGGAAGCTCACATATTTAAGAAATGAAACGCGTTAAACACGTACAAATTTTATCTAATTTTGTTTGGTATTGAGGCTGTACAAGGCATTTTTTTGTTGGCGCTTGTGAATATCTTGCAAAGTTCCTATCCATTGCACTTTGAGACGTGATTCGGCTAGCAAATGGACAACAATATTAATTGAATAAATATTCTGGAATGTAACATTTTGTTGCTTCNGAGACGTGATTCGGCTAGCAAATGGACAACAATATTAATTGAATAAATATTCTGGAATGTAACATTTTGTTGCTTCTATGTTTAGTTACAAATATTCTTGTAATTTTCTGCTTGTTATAAATATGTCAATTTATGTAGACGTGGTGCTATACNGAGGCGTGATTCGGCTAGCAAATGGACAACAATATTAATTGAATAAATATTCTGGAATGTAACATTTTGTTGCTTCGATGTTTAGTTACAAATATTCTTGTAATTTTCTGCTTGTTATAAATATGTCAATTTATGTAGACGTGGTGCTATACNTATGTTTAGTTACAAATATTCTTGTAATTTTCTGCTTGTTATAAATATGTCAATTTATGTAGACGTGGTGCTATACGTGGGAACTTGCTGAAACTTTCTGGGGCAGTTGGAAAAGCAGAGACACAAGAAAGTGTGTTTGGTGAGAAATGTAACTTCTTTATTAACGATCGTATTCATTTTTTCAGATCTCATATATTGTAGCGTATTTTCATAATAATCACACATAAAATGTTTGAAACCTTAGTCGTATCGAGCTGTTATGAGGCTAATGTTGCTTTCAAAGTATTGCTAGTACTCCACATTCAGGCGCATGCACTGTCGTATTTGTAAAATTGTGATTTATTTATCGCGCTTGCGTGATGTGTTAATAGTAATATACTGGAAGTATGTGCATACTATTTGAGTAATTAAAATATACATACATTAGGAAGCGAATTGTCGGCACTTTATTTAGTAACGAGTAATTTTGTGTTCTGTCCTAGCGTCAGACATGTGTTAGCATGACACACATGATTTTTTTAATTCGTGAAATGTGTATTTAAATACTTCTACGTCTCAAGTACACCTANGTGTTAGCATGACACACATGATTTTTTTAATTCGTGAAATGTGTATTTAAATACTTCTACGTCTCAAGTACACCTATCACTAAGATAACAGCACTAAAAAATTCTTTGTTTTGGAATCATTTGTCACAAAAACCACGCAAAAGTTAACATTAATTTACGTTAACTGTCTTGTTTTCAGAAACACATATACTTTCAAATCTAAGAAATTAATACATTACTATCTGAATTATTAAGGTTTCCTGGTCAAAACCGCTTATTATTGGCGTTTAATTTCGTGTTTTTAGAACAGCACTAAAGAGTTGGGATGGGTGAGTGAGTTTGATTTTACAGTGCCAAGTTCAGTTGTGAGTAACTAAGAGTCAAGTCAGGTATAAAATTTTCTCGAGTGAAATTCAATTTTGTGCCACAAAAAGACTTTAAGATAAGCATTTTTAACAAAATATTATGAGAAATATTATNGTGTTAGCATGACACACATGATTTTTTTAATTCGTGAAATGTGTATTTAAATACTTCTACGTCTCAAGTACACCTAACACTAAGATAACAGTACTAAAAAATTCTTTGTTTTGGAATCATTTGTCACAAAAACCACGCAAAAGTTAACATTAATTTACGTTAACTGTCTTGTTTTCAGAAACACATATACTTTCAAATCTAAGAAATTAATACAATACTATCTGAATTATTAAGGTTTCCTGGTCAAAACCGCTTATTATTGGCGTTTAATTTCGTGTTTTTACAACAGCACTAAAGAGTTGGGATGGGTGAGTGAGTTTGATTTTACAGTGTCAAGTTCAGTTGTGTGTAACTAAGAGTCAAGTAAGGTATAAAATTTTCTGGAGTGAAATTCAATTTTGTGCCACAAAAAGACTTTAAGATAAGCATTTTTAACAAAATATTATGAGAAATATTATTACCTGTAAAGTTAGTCCATAACAGCATAGTCATATATCTGTCGTATATTTGCAGGGTAAAGAATAATATTTTACACTAAAATGGGGCACCTCACTTCTCTGTGATAAGATATCGGATGAAAGGTGATAGATACATTGAATGCATGTTCTGTATGTAAACCGTGCTACAACTTTCCATAATGTTATGAGCATTGCAGTGTGTGTGGGTTTTTTGAGGTTATGTTTGCCTGCGATAAAACTACCAAACCGATTTCACTCGAACGAAAACAGAATTGATTCGTGCAGTGTATAGGTACAAGCTGAAAATGGCCACACGCATGCATGTTACCACGTGAACCACGCAATGTGCGGAACGTCCTTATATTACAGAAGCATGTGGAATACTAACAGTTGTCTTTATTATCTTTTTTGGCTGCAAAGTATTTCAAATAGATATTGCGACATCAGTATTGCCCACATAACAAACAGTTCACTGAGAATAATTATGAAACGGATTAAAAAAGTACAATTCAATAAGCCCGCAACCATTCACTAAATGATAACTAATTTTGTTGTAATTTGAAGAAAACAGATAGCCCTCGAATACTAATTCAATACATCGAAATGTACNAGTATTGCCCACATAACAAACAGTTCACTGAGAATAATTATGAAACGGATTAAAAAAGTACAATTCAATAAGCCCGCAACCATTCACTAAATGATAACTAATTTTGTTGTNAGCATGTGGAATACTAACAGTTGTCTTTATTATCTTTTTTGGCTGCAAAGTATTTCAAATAGATATTGCGACATCAATATTGCCCACATAACAAACAGTTCACTGAGAAGAATTATGAAACGGATTAAAAAAGTACAATTCAATAAGCCCGCAACCATTCACTAAATGATAACTAATTTTGTTGTNTAATTATGAAACGGATTAAAAAAGTACAATTCAATAAGCCCGCAACCATTCACTAAATGATAACTAATTTTGTTGTAATTTGAAGAAAACAGATAGCCCTCGAATACTAATTCAATACATCGAAATGTACTTCAATTATTATTTTATTTGTATTCTGTCTTAGATTTTAAAGAAAATCAGTATTACTGCCCAGTTAACAGTTGGATGCACAATCTGAACACCAAAATTTTGCATATTAACACAAACCCAACCATTATAGATGATATATTACGTTGCATGAGTATGTCACAACCTCGTCACCAGAATATAGTCTGTCGTCAGGCTGCTTCAGATTTTGATGTTGCAATACATTTCGAATATTACAGAATGATTCCTAATTTTCCAAGTTATTGTTTTCGATTCAGCACAACCTTTAAGGTTAGTAACATAAAATTCACGAATCATGGAAGGTGAAGTTGAGAAGAGATTTAATTGTTTAGCCTACTATCTGAAAGCCTACTATCGAAACTCGACTTGCAAGCTCACTGACTTGATGTATCTTAGAAACATTCTCAACTTGAATGGCAAGTAAATCTCTGGTAGTATGACTCAACTTTGTGAGTCTCGGCCAATCACTAGTAAAAATGTAAATGTAGCATACGTAGGCACAATTAAATAACTTAATCTCAATATTCAACACTCGACCTACTTAGCATGACAAATCTTGGACACAGTCAAAACTAACACAATCTTGTGCAAGTTGTTTGATAACATGGTGTGAATTCAGATTAACATTTCGCCTAAGAATCGGTTTCCAAATTATAATAAGACAGATTACATATTTCATTGCAGTCATTTCTGCAAGTTTAGCCTTTCAAATGCTTTCACAAAGTTATTATATTTGCACTAAACAATTTTAACCTTTTCAAAGTAGGTTTGGACACCTGTACCCTATGCAACTTTCTATTAATCGCATGTTAAGTACAGTAATCTGCATTTTAATGACTAAACCANTGGACACCTGTACCCTATGCAACTTTCTATTAATCGCATGTTAAGTACAGTAATCTGCATTTTAATGACTAAACCAAAGTTTTGTAATTTTAAGATTAGCCATTTTGTTTCTATAGGCTGTTTACAGTTGTCTGAGCACTTTTGAAGTCAACCTTTGAAAAATGTGAGGCCTCTACCTGCACATATTTTATTGGGTGCACTGACAGTCATACAGCCAATAAATTGGGTAACGATGAATATAAAGATGCTTTGTTTTTTTTTTAATTTANGGGTGCACTGACAGTCATACAGCCAATAAATTGGGTAACGATGAATATAAAGATGCTTTGTTTTTTTTTTAATTTACATAAGTGGCAATTAACATATTTGCAAAATATTAACTTTTTTTCTAATTTCACAATTTCCCTTGACCAATACATTAATAAAGTGATCAGGCCCATGACCATGTTACTTTCACGTTTGTTGTTTCAACTTTGTTGGTTTGTTTGCCATGGGTTGTATACATGTCTCTTTGAAGCCTTACTGCACATTTGGATATGCTTAGGGCCCTCTGATTTTCACAAAAAGATTTCAGGCCTAGCTGTGTTTCAAAACACTAAAGTTCAGATCCATTTCCTTGATGATTTCAACTGTTGTGGGTCTGAGGTGTGTGCGTATGAATCGTGGACATTTAGTGTCGTAATTGACTAAATACTGATTGGTTCAATCAAGTAAGAAATGTCTTCTTTAAAAACAAGCGACCAGTAACCAAATGAAAACTGCAAGTGCGGACATAGGATAGTTGGATAGTATATCTATTGTGCAGAAAAATATTTTTGCAAAAATCAGAGGCCCTAGATATTCTAATAAATTAGTCTCTATTGAAGTGCTGTTGTAAGGATTTGTACAGAATTACATTACATTTTTTGGGCCCATATTTTCTTAACAAAAGATTCTGAAACAGAGAACTTCCAGCATCCCAACATAATCACATAGTGTAGTTCAAATTTGCAGTTGTATCATAGTTGACGTTCCGCCTATCTGGTGCTATCTTAAGAATTAGAAACAAGGGAGTGATGAGGATGGCACTGGCATCTCAAGTGATCCATCACTACCAAGCGCAAGGCTCTGAACTGGTGTGCATGCTTTTCGTCATCTAACTTTTACTGTAAGAGCTTGATTGTTGACACATTTCATTTTATTGCTGGAAATTTCATTGTAAAACCAAATATCGAGCTCAATAGCTTCAATTATTTTCACACTGAATATTGTTAAGTTACAGCAGTCTGATATTATTGTCAATAACGAAGGGCTTTAAATAATGCTTGCAATATGCACAACGCATTGCAAGTGTAATTCTGGGTGTGGAAACAGATTTCGTGCACCTGAAATAGTTTGTTGAAAAATAACTGATTTTAAGCACGCTGGGACATAGTTTGTGCGTCAAATATGTGGCGCCCTTAAAATGTGATACAATTTGTGTGGCTTTCTGAGATCTTCTCTATTTATAGATTTGATTCGTATACACCCCTGCAAATTCCCAGATAATAAATGTCTTAAGTGTCTGTGACATTATTGTGTGTAGTGTCATTTGCAATGTTCATAAGCTAACTAAACAATTTAAGGTATCCAGACCTTTTTTNGTGACATTATTGTGTGTAGTGTCATTTGCAATGTTCATAAGCTAACTAAACAATTTAAGGTATCCAGACCTTTTTTGATAATTTTCCAATACAATGTTTTTGAATTTGGTTGTGATAAGACAACTTGTTCATAAAAATTTTTGGTTAACAAAGCCGAACATGACTTAAGAAAGCCCACATATACACAACAGTTTGACTTTGATGTCACCGATAAAAAACTTTCTTATTTTTGGAGTATGTAGACTATTTAGTTGGGTGTCAAGGTATTTCAAATTGATCGGACATTTGGAATAACTGTTAGTTTGATACATATTTGTAATGTCAAATGTGATACGCAATAATTGTGGTGGATGAATCTCACGTGGTGTATCGAAANAGTTTGATACATATTTGTAATGTCAAATGTGATACGCAATAATTGTGGTGGATGAATCTCACGTGGTGTATCGAAAGTACGTCAACCCTCAAAAAATTTTGGAATTCACAAAACAAAACAAATTGTTAAGAATAAAAAAGTAGTTATCCCCAACCTCACAGCCTTTTTATAGTTTTTAATATAATTTATAAGAATAATCGTTCATAAAATTATTATTAAATTCTTTTAAACACCAACGTGGGACATGGTTACTTATAAGTATGTGTTAGAATTCAGCTTTTACATGTGACTAGAATTGTAAAAAAAAAAAAGTAATGAAACAAATTTGGATGGTGTAAATGCAATTTCGTTGTCAGAAGAACAGTGGAAAGGAGAGGGGAATCAGAACAGACACTGAACCAAGAAAAAGTTAACTATAACATAATTAGGTTTTTTAAATTATTTTATGTTGACACACAAGGTCAACTGTAAAATATTCATATAATAGTGTATACTATCCTTATGTATGGTTTCAGAGATTACGCGTGTGCCTAGTTATAAAAAAAACAGTAGTACTTATTTCTGTATACCAGATATTTTGTTACAATTGCTTTATGTATTTCACTGAGGGAAAAGCTGGCACGGTGGTATAATTCATAAAATTATCACTTGAAAAGGAAATTTGTCTTGTGTAGAGGTACTTTGTTCATACGGCTGTACTGATAGACGTCGGTGCAGGTTATTTTCAGTTTCTGCAGACACATAAGTGTGTGTATTAATTTTCAGGCTGAAAATACTCAGAGGCGACAAAAGTCATGGGATACCTCCTAATATCGTGTCGCACCTCCTTTTGCCCGGCGAAGTGCAGCAACTCGACGTGGCATGGACTCAACCAGTCATTGGAAGTCGCCGGCAGAAATATTCAGCCATGATGCCTCTATAGACGTCCATTATTGCGAAAGTGTTGCCGGTGCAGGAGTTTGTGCACAAGAACTGACTTCTCGATTATGTCCCATAAATGTGCGATGGGATTCATGTCGGGCGATCTTAGTGGCCAAATCATTCGCTGGAATTGTCCAGAATGTTCTTCAAACCAATNATGGGATTCATGTCGGGCGATCTTAGTGGCCAAATCATTCGCTGGAATTGTCCAGAATGTTCTTCAAACCAATCGCCAACAGTTGTGACCCGGTGACACAGCGCATTTTCATCCATAAAAATTCCATCGTTGTTTGGGTACATGAAGACCATGAATGGCGGCAAGTGGTCTCCAAGTAGATGAACATAACCCTCTCCAGCCAATGATCGGTTCAGTTGGACCAGAGGACCCAGTCCATTCCATGTAAAAACAGCCCACACCATTATGGAGCCACCACCAGCTTGCACAGTTCCTTGTTGACAACTTGGATACATGTATTCGTGGGGTCTGCACCACACTCGAACCCTACCATCAGCTCTTACCAACTGAAATCGGGACTCATCTGACCAAGCCACGGTTTTCCA
Organism: Clitarchus hookeri; assembly: GCA_002778355.1. NCBI lineage: Eukaryota > Metazoa > Arthropoda > Insecta > Phasmatodea > Phasmatidae > Clitarchus > Clitarchus hookeri. The sequence continues at coordinate 449,559 of NQII01000909.1, read as the reverse complement.
GTCATCTAGGGTCCAACCGATATGGTCACGAGCCCAGGAGAGGCGCTGCAGGCGATGTCGTGCTGTTAGTAAAGGCATTCGATTGGGTCTTCTGCTGGCATAGCCCAGTACAGCCAAAGTTCGTGGCACTGTCCTAACGGACACGTCCGTCGTACGTCCCACATTGATTCCTGCGGTTATTTCACGCATTGTTGCTTGTCTGTTAACACTGACCATTCTGCGCACACGTCGTTGGTCTCGTTCATTAAGTAAAGGCGGTCGTCTACTGCGTTATCCATGGTGGGAGGTTATGACTGAAATTAGGAATTCTCGGCACACTCTTGACACTGTGGATGTTGGAATGTTGAATTCCCTAACCATTTCCGAATGTAACGTCCCGTGCGTCTAGCTCCAACTACCATTCCGCGTTCAAAGTCTGTTTATTCCCGTCGTGCGTCCATAATCACGTCAGAAACCTTTTCATATGAATCACTTGACTACAAATGAAAGCCGAACCAATGCACTGCCCATTTATACATTTTGTACACGATACTACTGCCATCTGTATATTTGCATATTGCTATCCCATTAATTTGTATCAACTCTGTGTAGTACTATGCATGTAAGCAATATTTAAAACAAGCGTGGCTTAAAGATTTAGTCTGATTTTCAGTTCATAGTGACTGATATGAGTATTGCTTGTTTTATTTCCAAATAATGCTTTGCAAATTATTGCTTGTTATATTATTGTTTATGAATATGTAGTTACAAAACATGTTGTGATTAATTGTTAAGTATTCATTTTTAAAAGAATTTAAAAAAAAATTATTTAAACAATTTTTTGCATTCTGGGCTTTTTATGTACTTGAGCATAATTTGTTGTATTTGTAGCCATACGGCTATGTATCCTTAAACAAACTGAAAATGTCATATATTTCGGAAGTATACATAATCATGATTATTTGATGACTATAAATTCATGATTTGTACATAAGATGTACTTCAAGAAAAATCTGTGTTGCTGGTACAGGTAGTTACATAACTAATCAGTCATATCTGTCTCCATGAGATTACGTGATACAGTATACACCACATTGTTGTGGTGATTGGAATTGAATCACAAACAATATTCTTCGAAGCCACAAGCACTAGGTTGTATATAAATTGAAAAGTATACTAAAATATTTTTACCTTCACTACTGTTTGTGTATGTTTATGATCATTGAATGAAATGAAAATGTCAATCATCTGGCAATGCAGCAAATTGTGTCAGTTAGGTACAATTTTTACTATGTCCATACCAAGGTATGAAAGTCTCCCAGAATTTTTTTATTCTGAATGAAAAATAAGTAGGTACAGAATCTATCAGTTTAACGGTTTCCAAGGAACTTGGCGAAGGGGGGGGGCAGTTTTAAAATGAACTAGTTCTTAAATTGAATGTTGCAAAGTTTATAACTTTTGCTGGGACCAGAAAATTTTCATCATAAGAGTGGAAGTTTTTAAACTGAGTGATTATTGTACTTTTAGAGAAACTAACGATGAATGGTAGCTGAAATATTCAATGAGAATGCTGAGCCAATTTTCACTATACAAAGATTAGCACGGAAATATCAGTTTAGTTCTAATATGGGTCGTGAAATACAAAATATCTTAGGTGTAAATTCTGTCTAAATCTTCAGTGTAACTGGTAAACTGGCTGAAAGTTCTGATTTCTGGGTACCACTGGATGTAAATTATATTTATATTGATATAGATAAAATTATTACAGTGGCCGAAAATAAACTGTGACATACTTACCGCTATCATTACTGAAAAATTTGCTTCACTGATCTAAGTGAATGAAGGCTCTATTTCTATTATCGCTGCTGATTAATTAGACAAATAGCACTGCAATTCCAGTGAAATGGTTGCATTGATCAAAAATAAATTATCATTTATTTCCCTGTATTACTACTGACAAATTAAAAACACATGACTAAAATTTTAGTGATGGACACATTCATAAAAAATTAATTAACTGATTTCCCAGTGTTATCATTGATAAATTTGACAAATACGACCGAAATGCCAGTGAGATTGTTGCATTGACCGAAAAAAAAAAATGATCACCGATTTCCCAGTATTGGCAATAATAAGAAAGACAAATATAACCAAAATTCCAGTAAAATTGTCGCACTGATCAAAAATAAATTATTACTGATTTCCTGTATTACGGCTGATAAATTAAACACAAGTCACCAAAATTTTAGTAAAATAGTTGCATTGAACAAAAATAAATTATGACTGACTTTCCAGTGCCACCACTGATAAATTGGACAAATATCATTGATACTTCAGTGAATATATTCCACTGATCATTGGTAAATATTGATTAATTTTTCAGAATGACTACTTATAAATTAAACAAATATCACTAAAACTTCAGTGAAAATATTCCACTGATTTACTAACAATATCTCCCGATACCATCAGTTATTATTTTTCACCAATTCGTTTAGTTACATCTGAATTTTTCCGAGTTGTGCGTTTCTGACGAATTTCAGATTCCACTGAAAACCCGTGATTTTTCACCGTTTCTGATTTAGAGTGTAATATTCACAGAGTCTGCAATGATTCTTTGACGGGATGGACCTTATACGATGGTGGATGATCATCTTGAAACCCTGGTGCTGTGGGAAGTAAATTCGTACGCTGTGTCAAAGAAACTGAATACGTCGCAGTTTGGCAGGCTAAGATCCTACAGCTATGCAGGTTTTCGCATGTCTCTGCAATTATCGCACATAGCAAATGTCATGTGTTAGTTTCCGCACTTATATGTCACCCGATCTGTAATCATCGCACATCCATACTTTTTGTGTCTTCGACCACTTTTGGTGAATACCGACGAAGAGAGTGAGTGGTACGATTTGGACGACTCTTAACAGCGAGGCATTGAGAACAGATGAGGGTGAAATGAGGTGAGTACGGAGCAGCGCCGGAATAAAATGGCTGTGGACACGGGAGATACCCGAGAAAATCCGCCGACTAGCGGTATGGCCCAGCACGATTCCCACATGCAAAAATCCATACAAAAGAAGTGTTACAGTAGTGGTACAGGTACTTTGCAAATTAAATCAATGGCAGATATATGACGAAGACCTAGTATCGTATTTTATGAGGTTACATATTCCTCCAGACACTAGCTTGTCTGAACTGATACTCCAAATTTGAGCTGTTTTTAAATTTCGCAGTAAAATATATAGATATTACGTGCATACCTGGTAATAGCGTGTGGCATGGTGTAATGAAATATCTGAACTTATTAGTCTGAATGCTAAAAGATGAGGGGCGAGAGAGCGATCTGTCACCTCTCACACCGAGGGGCGACATTAATCCCATTTACTACTTTCCCCACACTAGCACACACTGGTGGACAGTGCTGAAAACAAGAACGGTATTGGTAAGGGATTAAGCGAGGGCGAATAATTGGTGGTACTAAAGTGGTTTTGTGATCATTAACATAATAAATACCTTACTGCAATATCACTTTTAATTAGCATTAAATGAAAAAATATTTTTCAATCAGGCTTAATAAAAGTTTTTAATACAATAATATTGGTTCAGTAAATTAAATAACTAGTCAGTGTTTTACATTACACATGTAGGTATACTACTGATTGTAAAAATATATATTTTTAATTGGATGAAAATTATGGGTTTTCGATATGGTATTGGTATAAAACAAATATGGGTACTGACAGCTATCAACAGAACGAGTAAAGTGTGCCGTCAGCTCGCTTGGCGACTAAATCAATAAATAAGCGCGGCCTGCAGGTAAACGATGATTAATACACTAGCGCCGCCTTAGTGTTGATAATGTAAACAAATCACAATCGAAAAAAAAACCAATATGTCGGGTGGAATGCATATGATAGAATGAACGATGGTGGAGGTGGTGTCTGGGTTGATTGGCGGGGAGGGGAGGTGGTGAAAGGTTTTTTGTGTGGGAGGGGGTGGGGTGTGTGTCAAGTGTGGTAAGGTGTGAATAGGAGGTGTTATGACAATGTGATTGATTGAAGTGGTGTCAATCGTCTGCTGGACATGGTTCAGGGATGCTTATGGAAATGCAAGTTTTTAAACATAAATTTCTTATAATTATTTATAATTTTGTAAAAATTTTTAATATTTTTTTTTATTTATTGATAAAATTTTAATACTTTTTTTTACTTTTGAAATGTAATATATTTTTTTTTAATTTTAAAAGTGGACGTCACTGGGGTTAAGGTAAAAGTTTAAGGCTTAAGTTAACCGACATTCAACATGACGGACAATATGTCCACGGCCGACTGGAATGACAGATCATGAATAGCTCCATGCTCCTCAGTCCCACGCCCTTGCACAAAAGACTCATTTCATATCTACTTACTTGCTCTTATTGTACAGGATGATTACAAAAGAATACCCCAAATTTGAAGCTCTATGATATCAAAAACAAACAACCTACAACTTTGATTAACCAATCAAATAAACCGTGGAACCGTGAAGTTTGTCTACCATACATTCATAAATGTTCACTGTGACCACCATGAGCGGCCCGAACGACATCCACACTCTTGTCAGCGTGTCCGGTGTTACGGTTTGGATGGCGTTCGTAACTCTCGGTTTGAGGTGGTGAGGGGGAAGCAAGCTCGCATTCGATACGTCAATGTGAAGGGGACGGTCTGATGTTTCCTTTATGTGCCCAGAACGAGGTAACCGATGCCTTAATGTATAAGCTGATTTTTAGCTATGAAGCGACGTTCCATACAAATGGTAAGGTGAACCGGCACGACATGCAGATATGGGGTCAGGATCCTCCACATGAAACCACCGAAAACGAGCGCGCTTCCCCCAAAGTGAACGTGTTTTGCGCTGTATCCAAAGAAAATGTTTTCAACCTTTCTTTTTTCAGGAGCCCACTGTTACTGGAATCCCTTATTTGGACATGCTTACAGAGTGGTTGTTTACTCAGTTAGAAGACGCGGTGGGGGACTTCATTTTCCAACAGGATGATGTGCCACCCCATTGGCACCTAGCTGTTCGCGAATTCCTGAACGAGACGTTGCCGCAACACTGGATTGGTCGAGGAGCAGCTGGTGACCAGGCTCTTCATCACTGGCCCCCAAGAAGCCCGGATCTTACACCGTGCGATTTTTTTTCTATGGGGGTACATAAAATATCAAGTGTTTCGTCCACAATTGCCGGCCAACATTGGCGACCTCAAAACGAGAATTACGGACGCCATCCAAACCGTAACACCGGACATGCAGACAATAGTGTGGAACGAGTTTGATTATCGCGTAGATGTCGTTCGGGCCGCTCGTGGTGGTCACATTGAACATTTATGAAGATATCGTAAACAAACTTCACAGTTCCGCGGTTTATTTGATTGGTCAACTAAGGTTGTAGGTTGTTTGGTTTTGATATTATAGACCTTCAAAGTTGGGGTATTCTTTTATACTCATCCTGTATATTGTTTTGTCTGGACAAAATTTGCGCCAATTTTGTTGGTTCAAAAGAACATGCGTTGGAGTTGACAAAATCCCTTTGTGGGTTGTGGGGGGGGGGGAATTCCACTGGGATAATGAGATATGCCTTCAAAGAAAAAAAAACAAGTACAGGAAATTAAAGAGTGACTGGGAGCAGTAGTAGTGACATATTGACAGGAGTGAAACTAGGCATGAAACTAAGCAACTTTCGCTGTGCGATGCATGGCCTACGGACTCTCACGCCGCCGCTAAACGGCGTAAAAGACAGTTATTTAGCGCTAGAATATAGTCAAATTATAATTTATGGCTATTGTTATACCCGGCAGCAATATCTCTAGTCATATGGCAACAACGTACGGACAAACAAAATAACCTCACAAAGCGTTCTTGCACTTACCGAGGCGATAGGGAATTTTCAACTCACTGGGATCAACTATCGCCGTTGATAGTTCGTGCGTGAATACTGTTGTAAATGTTGTGTTATCGTCCAGGCAACGCTACCCGTGACGAGAGCACTGTGACAAGTACTCGGTGTATGAAGCTGTTGGGAAAAATGGACAAGAAGCCTTGCGTCTTCTTGGCGAACAGCAGTAGCCTTCAGAGAGATCGGTTGAAATGTTTTGTGTTAAACAATACCTGACACTTGCAATATTTATCCCATATTCTGGCGCAACAATGCCACATTCCCCATATATCACCAAAATTACAACCAGCAGTCTAGGCATAGCTTAATAGAAATTCTTTGGTTTTGTGCCTTCTTTCATTTCGAACATTTTGTCTGCGTTGAGATTAGTTATCGTGTATTCATTTTTATTTGGTCATATAAATAAAAGGGTTATATTGTCTGAAATTAAATTTCTTTAATTTTGCTTACAGTTGATTTGTGAGAGTCGTAAACGTTATGGAAGAATGAAATGGCAGTCTACACAAAGTTTAATTTTATACAACGCTCAGTGTGTTGCACGTTTCAGTGAAATAACCACCCTGTATTTGACTTCACTGTGTGAAGGGGGAACAGTTAGGTGGAAATTGGCGAGGTAAACATTAAAAAACTGGGACCGTACTGAAATTTAAGCAGCAAACCTGTTGCCCGCAACTCCACCGGAGCGCACTCTAGTGTAATATCTAGACAAAAACTGATCTGTTCTGAGACAATAAAGAGTGAGCTTTCCGCAATTTTGTAACGAAGAAAATTGACTTGATGCAGTGGATGCACTGGCCTGATGTTTCACGTCCTTGAATCGTAACGCGCCTAAGCTTACGAGAAATACGACAATAACACACGCACAACGGGTTAATTTTCGTTCAAACCATTATTAACGTCAAGTATAATACATATTACTTCCATAAAAATTGTGATACTAATATGAAACAACGTTAGCCTCTGATATGATATTATGCTATTTTACTTGCTGTAAAAATCATTGTGAAATAGCATGATATGTATTGTCAAGATATTATTTTCTTATGCGGTCTGCTTATGTTGATCATTAAATCATTTGATAATATTCATAAATTGTTTGTAAAAGCACTGCAACATTATCATTTCAGTTTAATACATAACATAAACACAAAATGAGCCAATCAGGTACTAAACATTCCAAGTCTTCTGTTACTTTACGTAGAATGCGATACTGAAAATAAAAAGACAATGTATTCTTATTTTGTGAAGACCCTGAAAAGCGAATGATGCGAAACAGCCTTCGTTCAATATAGTGGTCAAATCTCGCCAGATAGTACCTTGAAACCGGCTCAAGGAAATGTAGGTATTTTTCAGTCTGTATTACTTCCCTATTTCTGTCCCTGACCGCTGACTGGAAGTAGTTTATCCAATAGTAATGTTTCTGCGACGTCAAACACTGATGCTGTAATTGTAAACCGCAACTGTCACGTCGTTCGAAAAATCGCCCGTTAACTAACTCGGACATTGAATAAGAGCCCAAAAGTACAGAAGACCTCTACAAGATGAAACGTAACGCAAGGCTGATGTCCAAGACTTATTTTTCTCATTCTTCTGTACGAGACAAGCGCGGGCGCGCGCACACATACATACGCTCCCCCCATTTCGTTATTTATATCCTTTATGTCGTTTCCCACCGCGCCTTCTCTTGCTCGCGGGGGGTTGGTGGGCGGGAAGGAAGGGGGTAAGAGGTTGTTGGGAGAGGGGTGGAGGGTCCCAAGTTTGAGCAGCCGCGAAAAAGCTATAAATTTGTCAGTCGTGCCGAGAGTGTCTGTCCGTGTGTTGTTCCCGGCCCTGCAAACGAAATGAAGCAATTTGTATGATCGAGGCAGGTGGCTCACTGGATGGGCTGATTGATCGCCGCGCGCTCAGTGGACCCCGCGTGCACCACGGCCGGAACGGCCTCGGCGCAGACCATGCGGCCATGAGTGGCGGCGGTAGTCGGCGGCGTAATTTCTGTCATTCGTCTTCACGCTTATGGAAATTACTTCTTAACTGTGCCCTTCACAAAACGGACGAGATAAGGAATTGTGCCAGTTGTAGACTGAAATAAAGACGGAAACCGATACAGGAAGTACACTCTCCACTACAACTGGTCGGGTTAGAACTTGTGACCTCACGGAAGAGAAGCAGGCATGCTAACCGCATTGCCAAACACGTTCTGCTGTTGCATAATGCAACGTAACCAATTCGAGTAGCATCTAAGGTAAATTATAAGTAGACCTTATGCTTACATTCTTTTTAAAGAATTGGTGGTAATGATTTCAAGACAAAAAATTGGGAATAAAAAAGAAACATTGTATTTTGATGTCTTCGCATTAACCCTGGAAATTCCATCAAAGCTTAGCGTAACCAACGCTATGGAAAAAGTTATAAATATAACACCTTAACAGGAAATTGAACCCACACCTTCTGCTCTACTAGAAAATGAAAAATGGACGCATTGACGTAACTTTGTGAGAAAGATCATCTGTACCTGTTTCACTACTAGCGGGTAGCACATACGATGATAAAAACTACAACGTTGTATAATCAGAAATAGAGTATCATCTGTCAGCTATCTGAAGCAAATCAGCAGTTCCGTATTTGTAGAGGGATTAACTATCGTGTTATTTCCAATTTCGCACTGTGCTATGAAGTTATGCTGGGCATTACTCATAGCCTGAATGGCGTAGACACGCGCGGTTTGTGTAGTTAACCGAGCTTGGAAGAGGAATAAGAACAGCGTAACACTTTGGAGGAGAAGTGTCAGTATTACATTGATGTTGGTGCATTTGGTCAAAGGAAGGTACACACACCCGTGCGCCTCGTTGCAGCCATTGGCGACATAAGAATACATCCGAAGACAGTCGCCTTGTACGAGCGACCATAAGAGATAAGAGAGCGAGTGAAGAGAAGCAAAGTCGCAATAGGACTGTAGGCTGGAATCATACATGGCCATTTGCTTGAAGATGTAATACAATCATGAGTGCTACTAGGCAGACTTCTACTTAACGCCTCATCACTGAGCAGCCTTTCCAGTGGCGTTAAGAAAGGAGCGTCTGGTGGGATTAATAGCGAAACTTTGTATTTTCGAAGACGAGAGAATATCTCGCATAGTGCTTTGATGGTCTTGGTGGTCGTCGAACAGGCGAGTGACACAGTGAACAGGAATTCTGAAAACACTAATATTGGCCCACAAACAGGCTTTCAAAGTCAGAGGTTCACTGAGCACCAGTCAGATGTATCAACCATTACAAAATGGGTTTTCGCTCATTACAATTATTAGAAATATTGAGTGGGTACACTCTAGACTCAAAAGAGTGTGAATTAAGCCAAATCGGCGAAAAAAAAGTGAAAATTGAGTGTTTAAAAGTCAGTGCCAGACAGCGAATTAATATAGTGGCTGGATTTCACTGATTTATTTGTGTTGCTCACTGAATGTCAAGAATTCAACTGCTATACGTCACTTGTTCCCAGCTAATGTGCTTGATTCGCCAGTTGACAGTAGCTTATTAACTGACTTTCAGTTAATGTTATTTCATTGACTGATATCACTGATTCGGGTTTAGAGTGTGTATTGGGTTTATTTGAATTTATTGTTATTACAATTATATTACAATTTGAATCGAACGAGGTGGCTCAGAGGTAAACCTCTGTACTCGGAGGGTCTTGCTTCGAATACTGGTTCGGCCATCCTGATTACAGTTTCCATGGTTTCCCGAGTCACTCCAGGCGAACGCTGAGGTTGTTCCTTACTGCATGTCATGGCTGAATCCTTCCTCGTTTCTGCTTTTCTGAGCAACTTGCTCCGTCTAATGACCGCGCTGTTGACGAGACGTTTAGTCCTGATTATTAATCTCCCCAGAATATGAAACAGAAAACACTATTTAATATTTATCATCGAAAATTCCTGTATACTAATCTTATTTATATTTTATTTTGAAAAAAATTAAAACAGTCGCTCATATTTTAACTGCTGCAAGTTTTGTTATTTTGGTAGGTTCTTCTCAATTAACAGTGACCTTCAATTGCTGCGAAGTCAACAAAATGGAGGAAGAGAGTGCTAACTGTCAGACAAATATTTTAATACAGTAGGAATATTTAATTAAAACTCTTAACAAAAACCGTGTGCCTACCTGGTTATAAAAATACGTTCAGGGAGGAAAAAAATATAGAAACTGTCTCTAGCGGATTAAGTGGATGGGTTTCCAGTTTTGCCCACGTCGGTGTATTGGTCAAAGCACCAGACGTCATCACCGGAAGACATTGTTCCACTACGCCGCGGCTGGCGTAGTGGCCAGAGCGTTCACTTCCCACCAAGGCGAACTGGATTCGGTTCCCGCCGGATTCGTTCCCTAGGTTTTCTCACGTGGGAATCATGCCGGACGATGCCACTGGTCAGCGGGTTTCCTTGGGATCTCCCGTTTCCCCTGCCTTTGCATTCCGGTGCTGCTCCACACGCAACTCGCTTCTCTCTCGTCAGCTCTCAAACCTTGCCACACTCTTGCTCCACGTCGTTTCAAATTCAATTTTGACTATGTTTTTTAGACTAGCTGCGTCAAGTTGATTTAATCACTATACACTTCTGCGTATACCAAAGCTAGGTGCTAAATTTTACATATTGTATCACCTCGGGTAGTAAATAAAGCGACGATAACACGCTGGAAAACCCATGAGTACTCTGCACCTGTCCGTATGATTCAATCAGCAAGGTGGGTGCTTGCTGACTGGAGGGTTTTCGGTTCGATACTTTGCGCCAGGAAGTGTTTTTCGTCCCGTAGTAGTGCTGGGATTCGCTCGTCCTCCCGCACAGGCGCTCTTTATGGGAAACAAAAAGCCGGGTCACGAGTTGGTGCTATTTACTCCCAGTGCCGAAGGTCATATTCACCTACGACCTTCCTACTATGTAAACATCTTTCTCCGTTGCCACAGCGTAACTGCACAGCGTAGCCTGAGAAGTGGAAGATATAAAAATATGGCACTATGGTTTCGTTAGTATCAGCAGGAATGCTGTTTATATTATGCGCATTTGTGATGGCGTACCGTGTTGCATTTCTGTCCCCGAGATCGCTATTTCAAATCTAAACTGCAGCACAACGTTAGATTTTCCAACGTGACAAAATATCGAACATACTTAAGCACGTGCAATGAGTGATGTTATTTTTATTCTAGTATAATTCCACTTTTATATGTCGTTATTTTTTTATGTTTATGTTTTATAAATATCTCTTTACAGTATAAATAACGATTCTTTAAAAAACATTTGTCTATACAGCGAATCTCAGGAATAAAATACAAATGTGGTGCAGCGACTTATAAGTGCCGTATTTCCTTTGTTACTACCGTACGATGATACACAGAAAAGCTTAAGTTGGTGAAATATTTTAAATTTATTTGAATATCCTGTAATTCGCAAATTTCTTGCGTTTTCACGTAATGTCACTACTGGTATTGAACTAAAATTTAACTTTTGTTACGCTGAAGTGATTCCCTGTTATTAAAGGCTGTGTCCTTAGTAAACCACTCGCAGTTTTGAATTAATGATTTCTGTCTCATACATTAGATTATTAAAACTAACCAAAGGTTGATGACGCTTTAAGCGTAATATCATAATGTTCGTTGCAATGTACAGTGGACATCTACAATTGCATGGGCACTGGCAGTTATTTATTAATTATTTTATTTTGTTTTGGCACGAAAACCTGTGAATTTTGTAACAACAAATTTCACGTTAATGTGCCACGGATTGCCTAAACGTTACTAATCAGGCGGTAGCCACGTCTTATAATGCAATGGTATTAAAATCAATCAGTACTCGCTGATTCGTTACCTGTTTGAATATTCCAAGCATGTTCAGAATGGTAGTAATCATTTACCTTCAACACCGAGGGAAATTATCCTATCTTATTAACGAATTAAAGTACTGTACACAAAAAATTAATACAGCAGTTACTAAAAAAAAAAAAACAATGTAATAGTTCAGTAGCGCTTGCGTACAATTGCTCTTTCATTGAATTATTAAGATTTACAGGGATAATTACTAAACTATGATGTTGCAATAATACGCTTGTAAGCGGTTGAATTAGCGACTCCTGCCATGTTGGCGAAATGGCTCTGTGGCCTCCCCGAATGGGATAGCGCCCAATCACTCATGAATGGGATGCGCTAGACCTTATACTGACCGCCTGAGTAACAGTCAAGCACAGAATGGGGAAGAAGCAAGATCTCCGCGAATTTGATCCTGGCCAGATCGTTGGGACCAGACATTGGGTCGCTCCAGCACCGAAACCGTGTAGGCACTGCGATTTCCACGGGCCACCATGTCAAGAGTGTATCATAATTTCATGGATTCGGGTAGAACCACCGCCACTGGGGACAACTGCCGTTACGTACAACGGGTCACGGTCGGTTTGCTCAGTTGATAACAGCGTATAGATAGGCTACGGTGCAGCAGATCACTTGCAAAGGAACAGAACTGCTTGCGAGCAGCCATACCATCCGGAACCATCTCCTCGCTATTGTGCGCAGAAGTCGCCGCCGCCGCCCCTGCTCGATGCACGTCGCAGGGCTCACCGCCACTGGACCCTCGACGCATGGGAAAAGGTCGCCCGGACGGATGAGTCGAGGTACACGTTGGTACACGCCGATGGCAGGGTACGAGTGCGTCGCCAAGCACATGAAGCGACGGATCCGTCGTGTCGGCAGGGTACAGTTCAGGTGTATGGTGGTGGTATCCTCGCATGGGGACTTTACGTTGGATGAAATGGGTCCTTTGGTACACATGCCATCGTGCCTCGCCAGCGAACGATACAGGTGCCTGCTGGCAGATCATGCGCACCCATTTATACGGCTACAGCACCCAGCAGGAGGCCTGTACCTACAGCTGGACAATGCCGCAACACACCGCTCACGAATTGTGACTAAGTTGTTGGATTAATACTCCAAGGACTTTAGGCTGTTTGCCTGGCCCCAAGGTCACCCGACCTCAATTATATCGAACACATCTGGGATGCCATCAAAAGGAATCTGCGCGCTATGGAACCTACTCCCACTGATCTTTGTGCATTGTGGGAGGCTGTGCAGCGGTCATGGATTAGTATGGCTCCTGGCCGCTTCCGGTGCCTTGTGGAGTCCATGCCACGCCATATCACAACCATCAGGGCGAAAGGGGATGGTACGTGCTACTACACAGGTATATCTTATTCAACTTCTTGTGAGGGTATGATTTTTAAAATATCGTAGGAACTATTTTTAATTTAAAAATCTCCCGTGCAGCAGTTTACCGTGATACAATCGTGTCTATAGTGCTGGCTATATGCTAATATGCCACCAAAATTCAGAGTCTGCGATTATAGTTCCTTGTCGCAAACTTGCTAGATTGAAATTTTTTACACCATTACAGTCACTGCCTCATACACATGGGATGAAATATTTTATAAATTTCTTTACTGGTCATCTTCATACATCCGAAAGTGAATTAGGCAGAACAGCATAAAAAGCAAATGATAATAGCAAACAAGGCTCTAACAAATAAAAACATCTTAAAAGACTTCCATGCTGTAGGTGGAAACATGTTGAACTGCATTGTGGAAGTTTAGGGTATTTGACTATGCAAGTAATCGTAACATAATCATTAGCATGTCTTCTTTTTTTTATATCATAACTTGCTTAATGCCTGGGAGGTTATCAGAATGTCAACGTACATAAATAAAAGGCAACGTTGGCAAAACGTCACGTACACAGCAGTGATCTAGGCGCAGGACTTGAAATACTAGACTACCCGTATGGTAAGCAGGCACGGTAACTTCCCATATAGGTCAGTTGATGTGGATTCACTTTATGACAAGGAGTGTAAATTAATCACGGAAGAGGCTCGCCTACATTCGGCATTATATTTAAAAGTAGTGCACGGTTTTTTCCAGTAATTTTTATTTAGTCTGCAGTGCTAAAGGCTGTTCACGGTTAACTGAGCACTTTTGGAAGACCTGCTTAAGATCTACTTGTATACACATGGTGCATTCTTCCACTGTATGTACAATTAACATTGCCATGAGCCTGATCACTTTATTCATGCTAATTACTAAACTTATGTGCTTAAGATAAAACAGAATGTGAAACAAATCATTTCCGTATTTACTAATTTTTTACCTAATACATCAACGCTAAAACGTGGGATTACTGTCCCTCTTTCTTTGCCAACATTACTGGGCGAATAGCAGTCAGTTTACCCGTTACAATACACGCAGTTATGGTCAGCGACACTTTTCAAATGTTGATTTCAAAAGTGCTCGTTTTACCGTGAACAGCTTATAAATGTCCTCACGTCAGGGAAGCCGTAAACGCAGCTTGTTTTTGAGACTCGGTGACAATGGACACAGCGCGGAATGGGCGCGGTCGAGGAGACTAAATCCTTTACGACTGTCGTTACTACGCACTTAACAGCAGTCCCCCCGCAACAGTGCTACGAACGGCGACATGAACGTCTGGCTAATGGCTCGTCTGCAGCCGCTGCGAAGTGCTTCCTTCCTCCCGCAAACATGCGATCACACTTTACCGAGTCCTCGTGTTCGCTCGAAAAAAAAAAACTCTTCTTCCACTGTGTCGCACCGCCACTCCAACGTCATTTTCCAGCAAGAAACAATTACAACAACTCTGTTTCCTGAATAGAGGTGTCTGCAGCCTACCGTAAATGTACTGGGCTAACGATGTGGCGATATTTTTTCGAACACCCTACATTACGTGGATCTTTTTTGCTGTCAGTTTAGGCCACCTAGGTTAAATGACCTATTTAAAACCTCAATCGAAGATATTTTTTATGTTGTGAGTGAGTTAAGAGATTTGGGCCGCTATTAACAGCGAGGTCTTGAGAGCCGATGAGGGTGGTTGTGGTGAGTATGGAGCAGCGCCGGAATAAAAGGGTGGGGGAAACAGGAGATCCCGAGATAACCCGCCGACTAGTGGCATCGTCCGGCACGATTCCCACATGCGAAAATCCGGAAGTGACCCGGCCGGGAAGTGAACCTGGTTCGCCTTGGTGGGAGGCGACCAGGCTAACTGCTCAGCCACCGCGGCCCTTTTATGTTGTCAGAGCATAGTCGGTTATGTTTTTCAAGACGCTATTTAAAAATAAAAGTCATTCTTGTGGGTTATTTTGCAGACTTTTACAAGTTTCCTGCTCAGTCAACGTTCTATATCAAAACGTAAAAATAAAACGTGTCTGGACTGAACGCTAACGAATGCCAGCTGCTGCCGAAGTTGGTGAATAAGCGTTCGGTTTATTGTCGGGTGATCTTACTGCCCGTTGTAATTTGCCGTCCGCATTTTGTTACTTTATTTGCAAACAGTGAGGATAGTGTGTTGCATGTACGCGGTACATATACTAAGTTGACTGAAGTATGGTTCCTGTTAGCCTGTACACTACTGCTCACAATACAAACTTTTTCAGCGAACATACAATACTGTCCTATTCATAATTTTCCGTAAGGAAAAACGTTTGCTCGTGGGTTAGTCATCCATCCCACGTATGATTTCTACAAATAAGGTAACATTATTTTTTCTATTAAAATATTTCTATACAACTGTTATTTACGAGGTTACTTACTATTTTTCTGAAGCTTTGCTTAAGTTGTACTTCCAGGATATTCCTCCGCCTCATGCAAACAAAGCTTAGTCGATTCTAGAAAATATAATTTATGGACAAAATATGAAAATTTCAATTTACCAAGAATAAAGTACTTTGATGTTCTTCTATGTTAACACAAGTACAAAACGTTTGTGATACATTTCATAATTAGAAAAAACCAAACACGTTATACATTGGGAAAATTTTCAAATGTCTGATTCAACAAGTGTGAAGGAATCGCGAATAGATTATATCTGTGAATCTATATAAGACACCAACATATATATTAATATATATTAATGAAATATCACAGTTTGGATTTATGATAACATTCAGTAAACATTGCGACAAATTTTAGGCTTGGCTTTGATAATCAGTAAAATTGATTATTGTAATTATAAGTATCAGCCTTGTACATTATTTTAGTTTATTTCTGCAAATGTCGTTTATGACAATGCAAGTGAAAGTGAGATGATGTCGTTTGTAGGTGGTAGGTATAGGAGTTTCTAGTTTAGAATGCAAGACGCGGGCATATTATTTGGTAGTTAAAATTTTGATTGATTAACTAAGACGTACGGTGACCTCCTGTTGGCCGCGAGGTAGTAGTAAAAAATGTTAAAGTTAATGAAGGAGGGCCACAGCAGTTCGCGCCCTGATGAGGTAGAGGACTGCGTGAGATGTTGTTGGAAGTTGGTAACACGAGCGGACGTGTTGCGGCCTGGGTTGGCACCCCTGACGCGCTGACTGATTTACGCCGACTGCTACAAAGAGTGCATAAATCTTCCCGCGCTCCATGTTAATTAGCGGCCGGAATCAAACTGGGCGTGCGGCGATCAGGGGAAACTTCCTCGGCCCTTATTACGCCCTGGTACACTGCTGATACATCGCTCATTGTGCGTCGCAACACACAAGCATCCCGGACAGCCAGCCACGCAATAGGAGCACACTTCTACCTGGGCAGGTCCCGATGCACGACCGTTCATTCGCTGTAGCGTCGCATCATCACTCAGCCTCGCGCGCTTCCCGCAGTCTTGCTATCTGGCCACTTTAATTAAAGGATGTTCGCTCGCTATCTATGAATACATCATTTTACATTTATTTCTGCCAGCAGTATTTCTAGTTCTTTCCATGACATTTAATATCGTTTCTTTAGTTAGTTGTCGAGATAGACCGCGTACTGTTTTCGCGCACATAATTTGCAAAACAGAAATAATATTGATTAAACGTTCGGTTATGCGTACCCCAAAAAAAAAACAGAATTTTTTATTTAAGCGTGCCAAATCATACAATTTTTTGGCGTTTCTAAATAACACAAACCTCAAATATTTTGAAAACACGATGCATCAACTGTGTTTCAGAATTTGATGAAGTAAGATATTTTAACGTCTTATTGTTTTTTTTTTATTGTTTCAGTTTTCTTCATGCAAACGCCACTAAAATTCTTATTGTGGTAGCTGATGATTATAACGCCAAAAGCTATACAAAAAAAAAAGTATTGAAAGGTAAACAGAAACTTGTATTTTTCACTTTTGCTTCAACTGAAAAGTGGTAAATATGATTTTGGTTGCAGTTGATGTAAAGAAGTCTGACTTGCGAGCATGAAAATGGCTGACGAACTCAAGGGCGATAAAAATTTTCTGACGAAATTTGCGTGATTTCGAAAACATAATTTCTGTAGGATGTGAAAACCAGTGGTGTTAATTTTTGGGAAATTAAAGCACAGAAAAAGTTTGGGAAGTATTGTTCTGCAGAATAAAATAATCTAGAGAAAACACTAAACAAATCATAGCATTATTGATATTTATGTTGGGCATAATATCCATAATTAAATGCTTGGACTTGCATGAAAAACCAGATAAAATCTTACCAGCCCAAAAGTGTCCTCCCATGGCAGCTCCTCATTCCAGAGCCATTTTGAATTTAATTACTTTATGGCCATTTAATTTACGATTTTCCACTTAATTGCTCTCGTTAGGCAAATTTCACATTGTGGGAATTCTATCACACATATGGTATGTTCATTGGCATATCCTTTTTTGAAGTAACTAATCTAACGGTTACACATTCGGTCTATGTATAATGTTTATACTGACAATTTGAGCCCTTTCAGCCACCCACTGTTTTTTTTTTTTTTTTTTTTTTTTTTTTTTAGAATACTCTGTCCCGCATATTACCATCGAGCAAATATATAAATTTCTTTACTGCGTGATACTGCTTAATTTTAATGTTTCTAAACTGTGCATTTCATTGCAACTGTTAGAGAAATGAGGTAATACATTTAACAAGTTCATATATTCACCGAGTTCTATCACTCTAACTTTGCAATATGCACCAAATGTACTTCAGTTTATTTACTTATACCTACGTGCCATCTGCATAATATTGAAAATCCGCACGTCAGAGTGACGTGTACAAGTACTCTAAATGTTCAGAGCAGATAAAGAGCAACACGAGGAGAAGAGAGATGAGAAAGTAAGTGCTTATAGTGACGTGAAAATAAGGTGTTAGCAGAAAGGTCATTGCACCTTTTTTTTTTTTTTTCGAACTCGTCGTGTCCGGTGCTTGTTATCCTAACAAGCTGTAGAAACTTTTCTTATGAAATCACTGTCCGGGATTGTATTCAGCGAGAAGCAGAAACTCTCTTCGCTACAGTATCATCGCAAGGCACTTTCCTAAATGCCTTCATAACTGGCAGATGTCTCGTCAAGGAAGAGCAGGATGACTGGCGCCATTTATATCAATTTAAAACTCCTCTGTAAGCATATAATACTATCATTTAAAGAGAATCACCAAATTTAAGTTTTTTTACTTTTTTTAATACATAGACTAGCACCGAACAGGACTGAATGAAACTCAGTATTTAGAAGAAGTTGATATAAAATTCTAATTGCTCAGAACTGGCCAAAATCTACTACCTATTATACCACACTTTGAATTACGTAAAAATTTTTACCACAATCTTAATTAGGTAAAGAAAAATAACTCGGAAATAACTTGAGTTGTACTGATGTGTGTTTAATTATGTTGGATTACGCACAAAATTTTTTAAACGACTCTGCCTCCTGCTTACAGTGGACTAGAAGCCATGTGATTTCAGCACATGTGAGGGTGTTTCGGACTATAACGGATTCTGCCTCGTGCAAACGTGTGGGTCGCAAATGAGATTGGCAAACAGTAAGGGCCCAAGGAAGTGCAAGTAAACACAACAAAGCTTAATATTCATGAAGAGTGTACACCGTAAAGTAAACACTTTTGAAACCAACCTTTGAAAAAAATACAGCCTGACTACACGTATGCTACAGTATATGCTGTCATGCAGGTGTCCAGTTATGTTGGCAGCAAACTAATAACAAAAATTTCAAGACTTGAAGTTGTATTGCGGGTGTAATGTTATGTTAATTTTACATATGTCAGGAGGACGCAAAATGAGAAGAATGAAGAGTTAATGAAGATATTTGGGCAGCTCTTAACATCGATGTCTTGAGAGCCGATGAGGGTGAAGCGACGTATGGAGCAGCACCGGAATGCAATGGCGGGAGAAACGGGATATCCCCGAGAAAACCCGCCGACCAGCGGCATCGTCCGACACGATTCCGACATGCGAAAATCCAGGGGCGACCCAGCAGAGAATCGAACCTGGTTCGCATAGGTGGGAGGCGAGTAGTCTAACCACTACACCACTGCGGCCCCAAAATGAGCAGAAGAACAGATCCTAAGTGGCGCTTTCAAAAGTGCTCAATTAACTGTGAACAATTTACGATTTCTTTGTAATTTCTAGCTTTACAGTATGTCGAGGGGCTATTATGGGATTTCTTACGCACTCAACTAACGTATATTAATAGCATACGGAATTATTAGCTTACCCGCTATTTGAAGCCTGAATCTCGCGGTCTGAAAGTGAGGCTTACGCTATTTTGGCCAGGAAGGTCTCCAGTAAGTGTAATGTTGGTGCTCTCCAGGGATCAACTTATCGTGAAATCAATCTTTACTATCGCTGCTGACCCAATTCTCGCTCTATTAGATGGGCCAACGATAGGATGCTAAGTTGTGCTAACGACGTTTAGCATAAACACCTGATTAAAACTAAATATACTGTGACACCACCTATACTTTTCTTGTTCATTTCAATTTATTGAGTCGAGAATAAAGAAAAATTACACTGTAATCGATAAGTTATCCGCTTTAGCTTGCACAGCAAATAGCTGGACTAAAAATTCCCATCGAAAAAATAGAAAATTAAATAAAAGTAGTGGGATATTTATACAAGTTTGCAGTCAATGAACGATAAAGGATTACTGCAAATATTGTTGCTGTATAAGTAAATACATGAAAAATCCTCTTATTTATTTAGGGACAAGCCATACTTTAAACACTCTTATGTTGGTATTAGATACGCAATGCGTTCGTAGTTTACTTGGCATGTGCTAGAACAGAAAATATATTACAAAACGCAGCACCAGTCACTGTTATAGCTAGCATTCAATGAGCAACTGGAATTTTTTTATTGCATGGGCAGCTGTCAAAACTGTCCTAAATGTCACTGAACCGCGTTTTTTTTTAGCTTATGTGTATAGGCTAAGGTATTAAATAATTACGGAATATACGAAGAAATTAGCAGGAATTAGTTTAAAATAAAATTTTTCTCCAAGGGAATGTAGGGCGAAGGCAATGTGGGACGTAGCCATGGGGTGTTGCAACCCATGCAATTCTTTTTCCAAGAAGGTCGTAATAATTAGTAGCAAAAAACTATTAATAAGCAGTTAATCGTCATTAAATTATGTAATTTATGCAGAATACGATACATTTTGTTATAGTGTGAAGTAATTTTTCTCATCGTATTTGTCGTAATTAACATGCATGTCAGCATCGCTTATGTCCATGTAACTTCCCCTTCCTTGAGAAATTTCTGGGTAGGCGTTAGGTGACACGACGTATCAAAGCGAAACAGCGCCCGGGAAATTGTTTGAAGGAGGGACGGTTTGAGGCGAGCTAGAAGGTCGTAAAACGCGCATAGGTCTCCCCAGGACCGTGATTTGCCAGTGGCCTAGAGCAAAGTTGCACCCGGCTGTAGACCCTCAATGCAAGGCGCAGGGGTCCCGTTCCGTTCTCGTGTCGCCCGCAGAGTACTTGCGAATACAGAGATGAAACAGCCGGTTATACAGCGAACTCCAGCCGCACGCGCCAGCGAAATGGCGTCGTTGGGCAGCAATATGTTGGAACGCCGTTCGCCAGTCAACGCCTGGAAACGTACTCGCCAGCCGACAGTCCAGCGAATAGGGAATCTTTCGCAACACCCAGTAATCAATCAGACACAAGGCCCGTTCCCAGAGCTTCGCGCATCCGATCGGAGAACGGGTACGACCAAATCAAAGGAACTGCCACGCCGTTTAGTCTTCTTGCATTTATCTACTATGTGGTCGGGCGGCGACGACGCATATACAGCGTGTCGCAAACGCGGAGGGTGGAGATAGGGGCCAGGGGAGACGAGTCGAGGGAATGAAGTATGGAGGGGTTGACGCTTCCTGGTCACGAGGTTGACGTAGCACTCGTGGGTCCCCGGCGAGCTGCCCGTGGCCGGCAATTTATCAGCCGTGGTGCGATCGAGTGAGTGAGGCGGGCAATCATAGGCCGGCCGTTCCGCCGAGACCACGCCTTCATCCATCAACCCGCAGAGCTCGGGGCGTCGTCGTCGGAATCACCCCGAGACGCGTCGTCGTGGCGCGCCTGTCTTCGCCGCAAAAGTACATCAACCTCGCTGAGGGCATCTCACGTTGCCGCAGCGCGGAGACAGCAAAGTGCTCGCGAAAACCAAACGCCAATCACGTTGGTGGCCCTGATGAAGCAATGCGAACGGCGACCGACGGTATATGTTACTGCGTCATGAGCGATGGCTAGCGACATGCAAAATTTGCGGCGTTATCGTTTGGCAAAAGAATATATTTCAATCACTTGTTCGGTTGTAGTGCTTTTGTGACTGAACCGCAGTTAGTTTGACACGCTCTTGTCAACTGTATGCCAATAAGAAACTTAACAATATAGCATGATTGAACCATGCGCAGCCAAACCATAAGTGAAAATGGTTCCGTACTGTGGCAGAAACCAATAAATAAACAACGTTGCTTTGAGTATATATATGACTGTAAAGTTAAGCGCGTGGCAGGAAAATAATGTGAATTTTGCTGACCTCTGGCGATGTCCTTCAAACATCCTAATTGTATCTATTCATTGTTCATACATTAGGTGTTTTGGGTGACCCCCAAACAACAACTACAAGAACTAAGCAGGGAAACACTACATATTCAGAAATTGCGTAGGAATCAGACAGGGAATGTAAGTATAATGATTATGGGCGTTTTGGCACGAGGGCGTGGGGCGGCGGAGCTCGGAGTAGTTTATGGTCTGGCATTCCGCTCGGCCGACGGCCATCTTGTCCGCCATTTTATCAATTAAAAAACTTGTTTCACCCCAAAAATCACTTCAGAAATAAATTATTTTACCCAAAAATTACTTTTTTCGCTAACAAATTATCAAGGAGTGGAAAAATGTCCTGATCTATTCCTCAAATCAGCAAAGCGGATTCGAGGCTCTTAGCAGAATGAGCTACTTAATTCCCAGAGCAGTAAAAGAAGGTTCGAGGCTCCAAGCCAGGTTCAGGGGATCGGGTTGATAAGCGGACATAGCCCCCCCCCCNCAGTGTCCTTGACCCTGATCCTGTGACCATTAATTACCTGGAACCCAAAAATAATCGTAAAATTCCCCCAAAAATAGCCAAATCCCCCCCCCTAATTAAAAGAGTAATAAAATTCAAAACAACAATTAAAAAAGTTATTAAAAATTTTACTTGTAAACAATTTTAAAAATTATTTAAAACCTTTATTAAAAACTTGCATTTCCAGAGGTTCCCCCCAACTCCACATCCACCTGACGACTGGTCCACCACCAATCAATCATATTGTCTTAACATTACTCCCTTACCAGCACCCCACTCTACTTCCATCTTAACCCACCTCTATTACCCCCTCACATCACACCACTAGCAAAAATCACCCCATCTTCCCCCCTCACCATCTCAATATCCAATATAGCCTTCGTTTATACCGTCGTATGGCCTGTCCCCATCACCTCTCCTAGTGATTGACTCAGGCCATACAACTGACCATTTCTAGCTAGCCATAGCAAAGGACCACACCGATCAACCATACTAACCAACATCTAAAACCACCCAAGAATGACTCCACCCAATAAAGACTCCACCCAAAACTGAATCCACCCAATACTGACTCTACCTAAGACTACCTGCTGCCGAGACCAACTTCTACAAAACTGATTAGAACAATGGTCAAAGCCATCCATCTGTACCAACAGACGATGACGGCAAATCTCGAAAAAAAATTTCTAATAAAAATCTCTAAATATTTTAAAAACATATTTTCATCCAGAGCTGTTTATATCAAAGGGCTATGCGAAATGACGAGCCCAACCAACCAGTTGCAAAACATTTTTCAAAAATATTCCTCATTTCACGTGTTCGCCATACAGAACTTAGCCAATTTTGAACGACCCCAGTAAGGCATCAGATCCTAAGACAGCCCTCCTTCTGCACATGCTCTATGTGAGCGTGTGCAAACTATCGCAATCGAGTGTATGCACTACTGAATTAATAAGTCTTTCAGAGAAGCAGAACGGACTGTATAGTAAATTTAACTCACATTATTATGTATACATAAAGTTTCTCTATTTATGTATTATATACATTCTGTCTTTCTAATTATTTTATACATTCGATCTTTACATTTCTCAGATGTTTGCAGATCACGGATTGCGACTTTCACTGAAGGTCTTGACACAGTATCATCATTGTTTTACATGTAATTGTTGATCAATCGGTGAAGGTTTGCATGTAGTCGTACACATCATACATGATTTCACAGTGCTGACCTCTCACTGCTGACCCCTCAGTGCTGACCCCTCAGTGTTGCCTTCGTTCAGTACCGACGCGACGTGTAGTTCTGTTTAACAACCTGACAGTTTTCTGCTGTTGTAGTAATTTATACCACCATTCTGCCAGCCGAATACCAAGCTATATTGTAATTCTTTGTAGTGGGATAGTGAGAAATCAGTATCCACCTATTTTCTAAGTGGATAGTGCCCACTTGTTCTCAGCTATAGATAATTTACTGAAGCCAGAGTCCAACCCGAACTTTTGGTAGATATTTCTTTTTCCTCTTGACTTAACTTTTGTATACTATTGAGCCGAAACACTAATAATTTACATACAAAATTCAGTTGTGATGCATATATTTTACCAATAAAATATACGTGAAATACAAAGCAGCACCATTTATTCTAGAACATATCAACTTGGCAAATAATAAGTAGTGTCGACGATTAAAATGTCTTTCTTTTCAGATCCACACAAAGATTAAAATTTGACATGAATATAAATAATTGCCCTGTTGATTAAAGATTATTTTTAAACAGTTATTATTTGCAGAATACAATTAAAGTAATATTTATGACTAGATTGACAATAAGAGAAATTAAAAAAGGAGGGCTGGTTATGAGCCCAGTAAAGCCTCTTTTTCATAAACACATTACGTAAACATTTTCATTAAAAAATAATATATTGAATTGAAATTCCGGATGAGGCAGTGAAATAGCCTGTCAGATATCATACCGAATAAAATATCAATGAATTATCACAACTAAAAATATTGACTACGGCCAACACGAGAGTCATGGACAAGAAGCATTTTAAAAATTGATTTATTCTTGGGCAGCAAACAAGACTAAACCCCGCTCGTTAAATCAGTCTAAACACAGCAATGCTAGGTCTTAGTTAAAGAGAAAACCAAATTTAGTCTGGCGACCGAGGCCACAATTTAAAACAAACTCTAACCCTACCGCATACCCAAGACAACACACATACGCAACACAAGATATTAAAACAATTAAAAAGCTCAGCTAATACACAAATTCACTGTCCACGTCTCGCCGATTTGAATAGCTCATTCGCTAAGCAGCTTAGGTGACGAAAAAAAAATACAAATACCTCCTCATGGCAATAAGTGCGTTGGAAGACAATTTGGCAATTTCATTCATTGTAACAGATCTTCAGGAACACGTTCAGGCGACGAAATGGCATAGAATAGGAAAAGGGCGAGCCATGCAAAGACTAAAAAAAAAAAAAGCAATAATAAAAAATATTGATGACGCACGAGATGAGGAGAAATAAAGGGAGGGTGAACTGGGGAAGAAAAAGGAGGGTATCCGAGCCGAGCATAGAGCATACCACCGCGCAGAGTTGGAGCCGATGAAGACGACTAGCTCGACGAACGCTAGCGTCCCACTATTAACAACACAGCTTTCTATTCCAGATGCATGATACACAACTCCATTCGAGGTCTTGAAGGCTCTGGTCCAATATTCACCACCGTACCGCTCTGGTTTCGTATAGCTACAGTCCAGCCACATATTATAATTGACAGCACCATGTTTTTCTTCCTCATCTGTAAGTTGGTGTATTATATTAGGTTTCATACTTGACAGGAAAGGGCAAACATATTTCGGTATAATTGACATATTCGCCCCAACATAATCTTTTAGAAGCCCTCTGAATGCAGATCGCTTCAGGAAAAATCCATCAACATTATGGTATGGCTGTGCTGTACAAAGAGATGAAAATGATGTGTCAGGTGTAATATCCAAGATACTATTAATGTCAGCTTGAGAGCAATATTTGCGACTTAAAAAGTTTCGAATGCCTTTTTAAATCGTCAACACACACATACATTCTTCTACACGTATCACATCAATACCATACGAATGGTGCTCCTCACATAAGTACTTTTTTCTTGTCTCCGTGTGTTATATGCATATGTAAACGTATTGTCACAATAGTTGCATGGGTGGCTTTTCGGGAGTAAAGAACTGCTCTCAACATTTGTAGGAACCATGACAAGCAACCTTGATCTTGGATGACATCACATGACCTTGACCATGGATGCTATGTGATCTTGGCCTTGTCCTTTAGCCACCTTATCGATCAGCAACTACCACTTAAAACATGTGACCTTGACCATTACCTTGGATGACATCATGTGACCTTAACCTTAGGCTACCATCTCGAAAAACATCTGAATGCTAAAAAGAATAATAATCACAATTATATTTATTAAATCGTGTTTATTTTTCATTTAAAGTGGTAGATTTTGCAAGATATGGTGGCCTATGGTCAAGGTTAATGTCACACAATGTCATCCAAGGTCAAGGTCACATATTTTAAGTGGTATATGCTGTTTGAGAAGGTGGCTAAAGATCAAGATCACATGGCATCCAAGGTCAAGGTCATGTGATGTCATCCAAGATCAAGGTTGCTTGTCATGGTTCCTGCTATTGTGAGCAGGGTAAATGGATTTTCTCAGAGTGTTCCCATGTTTGTTTTATATACAAAATGTATTTTTTTTCCTCATCTGCACCATAGATGTCGTCCGAGATGCTGGTCAAAGGTCGCGATCAGGTTGCATGACAACACTGTTCCTGCTATTGCGAACTGGGCAAATGGGTTTTCACAGAGTGTCCGCATGTTTTTTCTTCATCCCTAAAAATTAAGTACATGTATATAATATTTAAAATGAAATTAATTTTTTACCTTTACATGTATATTTAAAACCGCTCGTAAACGGAAGTGCATATGTGTGACTCGGCTGGTCTGCCTCCCTGGCGCCTGACGCGACTCTAACTAGTGTATGTACCAACCCTTCGACTCGTTGAGATCTGCGCAGTGGTTACGCCGTAGGTCACCCACCTGGCCCCCTTACAAAGTCTCGACATGTTAGTTGATCACACAACATCGGACGGGGTTGAAGCGTTCCTTCGCTAGTGATGCGGGTTGTGAATGTTGGCTGTTATCTGTGTTTGACGGTTTAATTCCTATCGGTTCGTAAGGAAATCGATTGCTATACTGCTGTACTAACCAGGGCTGCCTGGTCTTGTCTAGCATCATCTAACATGACGTACAATGCTCAACACTTGTGTAATATGCACTGGTTGGTAAGTGCTTATAACTATTATCCTTTACATTTTATTTATATATCTGTTTATCGTAATGTAGCAGTGTCAACCTTGTCATTCCCGTGCTTCTCGGCTCTGCCATAGTTTTTTTATTTTAGCTTAATGTGACGTACGATGCCCGACGCTCGCACATTATGCATTGGTTGTTAGTAAAATTTGTGTGCCTGTGTACTGTAGCGTAGCTCAGTCGACGGGTGTACGTGGGGAAAATATTTTGCTATTCTGCTGTATTAATCAAGGCTAACACATCAGTTATTAGACGCATTACCTTTTCTATCAACTACTGATGCGATGTACAGTGCTCGCTGCTTTTGAAATACGCGTTGGTTGGTAGGTGATAATATCTATTTTCCTTTTTATATCTGCTGGCATCAGTGCATAGAAGTGTCGGCCTTATCGCTCCCGTGCTTCATGACAGTAACTTTTTTTGGTCTAACATAACATACAGCGTTCTTTGGTCACGCGATATGTATTGGTTGGTAAGTGTTTAAAACTACTTTTCCTATATATTAATTTTTTTTATATCGGTTTATCAATATGTAGCAGTGTCGTCGCCTCGTGCATGACCAATGGTTTAAATGCATGATGTTTAGTGGCAAGCCAAGGAATACAACTTTTACAATTCGTGTAATAGTGTACTGCACTTGACATATTGTAGAATTTTTTTTTGTTGGTCCTTGTGAACATATGCTTTTTTCCTGTTGTCGGACATTCTAGCTGTTTACTAAATTCTTGACACAATATCAACACTGATATCACTATGTTGTTCCTTTATTATTTACTGTATTATGTGAATTAATGTTTTATGTATGGTATGGTTTATATGCTGCATGTGGTTCCCCCGCCCCTCGTGTTAGACTCGCACTGCAATGTGGTGGTTTAAAACAAGACAGAATAGGCTAGCCGGCTCAGTTACTATTCGGGTCACGAAGAGTGAACAATGGCTACGGAGAACGTACTCTTCTTCTACCATTGAAAATATTCAGGAAAGTTATATGTATCGTTACTGCAAGAAGGCCTTTTCTAACATATACAACTGCAGAGATCAAGAAGCCGGTTGTTATCAGGACGCAGATCGTACTATAATCACATGTGAAAAGTGTAAACCTAAGTTTGGACGTCGTAGCAACTTGAAAAAAAAAATCTAGCAACATGTAAGGGCCTCCCTGCACTTCCTGTCAAGCGATTGCGGATATTGCCAGGTAATTGTGGGGGTTCGTCTACAAATGTTGAGAGTAGTTCTTTACTCCCGACAAGACACCCATACAACTATTGTGACAAGATGTTTATATACGCATGTAACACAAGGAGACATGAAAAAAGTACTTGTGTGAGGAGCACCATTCATATGACATATTGATGTGATACGTGTAGAAAAATGTATGTGTGTGTTGACGATTTAAAAAGGCATTCGAAACTTTGTAAGTCGCAAATATTGCTCTCAAGCTGACATTAATAGTATATTGGATATTACACCTGACACATCATCTTTATATCTTTGTACAACGCAGCCATAGCATAATGTTAATGGCTTTTTCTTGAAGCGATCTGCATTCAGAGGGCTTCTAAAAGATTATGTTGGGGCGAATATGTCAATTATACCGAAATATGTTCGCTCTTTCCTGTCAAGTATGAAACCTAATATAATACACCAACTTACCGATGAGGAAGTAAAACATGGTACTGGCAATTATAATATGTGGCTGGATTGTAGCTATACGAAACCAGAGCGGTACGGTGGTGAATATTGGACCAGGGCCTTTAAGACCTTGAATGTAGCTGTGTATCATGCATCTGGAATAGAAAATTCTATTTTTGATAGTTTACACAATTTATGTCAAGAAAAGAAGAAATATCTAGCAAGGGTTTTGGTTGGAAACTGGCTTCATTAAATCATCTAAAGCTAAGAACAAGTGGGCACTATCCACTTAGCAAATACGTGCATACAGATTTATCTGTAGCTCACTGCAGATAATTACAACATAGATTCGTTTTCGACTGGCAGACTGGTGGTATGATTACTGCAACCACCGGAAACTGTCTGGCTGTTGAACAGATCTGCGCATTGCATCAGTACTGCATGATGAAAGCACTTAGAGGTCAGCACTGAGTAATCAGCAGTGAGTGGTCAGCAGTGAGTGGTCAGCAAAGAGGGGTTGTCACTGAGGGGTCAGCAGTGAGGGGTCAGCAGTGAGTGGTCAGCAAAGAGGAGTTGGCACTGAGGGGTCAGCAGTGAGGAATAGCAGTGGCGGGTCAGCAGTGAGGAAAAGCAGTGGAGGGTCAGCAGTGAGTAGTCAGCATTGTGAAATCAAGTAAGATGTGTACAAATACATGCAAACCTTCACAGATTGATCAACAATTACATTTAAAACAATGATGATACTGTGTCAATACCTTCAGTGAAAGTCGCAATGCACATCACCATGCAAGAGTGAATGTTCGAAGAAACCGACCTATAGCATACTAACATGTGATACGTGCGGTGCAACATTTTCGTAGAATGTTATAATTAAAAGAGGCACACTTGTGCGAGTAAAGGTGACGCACCATCACTTGACTCGAGACAGAATATATTGAACCTATTGTCGGGTTTAGTACTCGTCAATTATAAGAATGAGCGCAGCGCTTCTTGTGGGTTGTCTGTTTTAAGTGTGGTCCTGAGTTTCAGATGGGTGAAGAACTTGCCTGGAAGAAACTGCTGAGGATGATATAGAATGGTAATGTGATTAAAGAAATAGATAAAATTACTGGTAAAAAAGGATGCAAAAAAATTAGTGCTTAAATCTCACTGATGAAATGTGCTAGTAACAATGTATATAGAGCGAAAGCTATACCCAGTATATACCCGTGCTGCTACTGGGGAAAGAACTAAAGTTTTTTTGCATGAAGATGGCACAAGCTGATTATAGTACAAAGCCTACTGTAGAGATTTCCCAAATGGATGTACCTTCTTCCACGGCTGGAAAATTACTAGGAAAACAGTGTTGCTACTGTGGCTCGATTTTCAACAAAAGCTGTCTTGCTAGTCGACATGAGAAAAGCTATTATTCAAAAGGACCTACCTCCAAATCACTATCATGTACTAGCTGTGGGTTTTTTTTATAGAACCGATAATCCAAAGAGACATACTGGTACAAATAAAAGTAACGCACCTTTTCTTGGCACGGGGCAGCATGCATTGAACTTACTGTCACACGACAAGGCTGTGACTAGCCTTCCTGCTGATTCGTTGTGTAAGTTAACGATGGTTCGAGCGCCCATGACATTACCCGGACTTGCATCGTGTTCCAAAACAGTGTGCGGAGAAGGAAATACGAGTGTTGCAGACATTTACTATGAATAGTGCGAGACATACGTATCGTCAGAAGTTACGAACAACAAACATACACTGCTAGCATGTAAAGTGAAAAACGAAGATGTTACAACCATCCAAGACATCGAGAACGAAAATATGACCTCCAAGTTTGCTGGTGATGATGTGAAATATGCATATTCTACTGATGATGAAGTGCCGACATCTGTAAAACAAAAGCGCAAACATGTTGCTGATGATAAGGGCTACTTGATGTTGGGGCAGAATAAAATAAGATTCGAACCCTGTACTCTGGCCCAGAGGCATCTCGGAGCTTACTCATCACAGAAGAACATACATGCAGACATGGATCGTGAACCTTCATGTTTAGAGTAACGTGAAGTCTAGCTACTTATTTTCAGAAGATCCCAACGACCTTGTTAATAGACTGTGGGTGTTGGTTCCATTGCAAAGAAGTGGATGTCTTTCTGTCAGTGAAGAGAAAAATTCTACTATTGAGGAATTCAGAGGTAGAGACTTTACTGAATGACATGTGTTTGTATAATTTAGTTAAAATTAGGAATAAATAAAAGTAATAAAAATTATTTATATTTAATTTTTTTACATTCATATCGTTTAAGAAATGTTCCTACTGCTATTTGTTTATAAATATCCGCTAGACTGCAAGAATTTGCGATGATCATTTATGCAGTAAAGCTATGTACAAAATCAGTTGGAGATACATTTCGTTGTAAGCTGAGATGTTATAAGGATTTTCACTATATACACATACATGCTCAGTATACCTAATTGTCAAAATGATTGCACTCATTTCCCGATGAACAACAAATGTTGTCTTTATACTTCTTGCTTTGAATCTTGAAGCAATCATTTCAGGTAAACACTGCATTGCAGTTATCATGGTGTTAAGTTTTGTAGTCGATGGTGAATGAACAGTTGGCTACTTTCATATCGTCTTGATGTAAGGAGCGAATCTCCAGAGACCCTTGCTGTTGGCGATGCAATCAATGTTACAGATGGTAAGTCTTCAACCATTGATTCCGTCTTCACGTTGTAACTGCATACACGATCGCGGTAGATTAATTTAGTCGTAATGATCTACTTTCCACCATGATCGATGATGAAGTCAGATCCATTTATTTAACAAATGTATGCTTGTATACCATTACCATTAAAGGTCAGTTCTTGTTGATCATTTCGGGTTGTCACAGTGTGACTTGCTTGTTACATATTTATAAATGGCTTGCAAGACTTCAAGTATTAGAGATGTACATGCATGGGGTACAGTTATGTACAAAATATTAGTTGGAGATATAGTTCTTTACGAATGTTGCATGATGCGTTCGATATTTAAATATGTAGATATAACACAGAAATTTTAATTGAATATAATGTTAAATTTTTACCTGTGAAATTATTGGACTCTCTAGGGTATTGATTTTACGTGACCATATTCTCAAGGATGGTGCACTGTCTCCAGCACCATTAGGGTACATGAGATATTTCATATAAAATTTCAATAATATATGTAAAAAGTAAATATGCATATCATTCTGAAGTTTTCATGAATGTTTTGTCAAGGGCGATGTAATTACCATAATTGTAAATGACGAGTAGCTTTCTTGGTCAGCGATGTATACCATGCACAGAAAGGCAGGATAGTCATTGTGGTCTGTGCTTCTTTTGAGTTCACATCGATAGCTACGAGATGCACTCGCTGCCTCAGGGTCTTCTGTGTATGAAACAGCTACACCAGTTATTTTTTAGTTAAAGTAAATTTTTTCTCTTTATGTTTTGGGACTTGTTATTGCAGAGTACCTACATGGTTGAAATGTATGTGTGCTGCGATGCCTCCTTACTCGACATTACAAAATTCTCACATTTAACGCTATTTCCATATTAATAAATAATTTGTGGCGCATTATTAATGGGTAATTCGTTTCATAATTTGCTTACAGTTCTAACACTATAAATGGTATGTATTTAAATAAGTACATGTATATAATATTAAAAAGGGAATTAATTGATACTTTTTGTTTTATAACTGAATTCTTCTCATAATGGAAAGTGCGTGTGCGACTTGAATGGTCTGCCACCGTGGAATCTGACGCGTCTCTCTCGCCTAGTGTTACGTACCCTCCCTTCGACTTGCCGAGACCTATATAGTGCCCGTGCCGGCTGACCACCTAACACTTTACATATTATAAAGATATTAGTTGATATCACATCGTCGGTCGGGTCGGACGCGTTTTACTGCTAGTGTTGTGAGTGTTGGCTGTACTCTGAATTTGACAGTTTTATTCCGGTCGGTTCGTAAGGAAGTCGTTTGCTATTCTGTTGTACTAACCAGGACATCCTGATCTTGTCTCGCATCGTCTAACACAGCGTACAGTACCGTATGCATGTGGATTATGTGATTGCTATGTTTGGTAAGTGATTATAATTATTTTGCTTCACATTTTATTTCGATTTCTGTTTGCATCAGTGTGTATAAGTGTTGTCCTTACCCTTCCCGTACTTCACAATAAAAATTATTTTTCCTAACATAACATACAGTGCTCGATGCACGAGTATTATGCATTGGTTGGTAAATGCGTATAACTATTTGCTTTTATAATTATATTTTATATATATTTGCATGCAGTTTCATCTCTCTTGCGTGGCTAATAGTTTAAATAAATTTTGTTTCAAAGCAAGCAAAGAAACACCATCTTTACAAGTCGTGTAATGTTTATCGCATTTAGCACATTGTATATTTTTTTTAAGTTGGTCCTTGTAAACATAAGATTTTTTCATGCCCACGAGCATTACAGCTTGTTACCAAAGTTCTTGGTGCACTGGTAATGTTGATATCGTTATTACGGTTTGCAGAACCAATGGGTATTTTTTATATTAACGTGGCCTATTTTTCATGTAGAGAGTTGTTTTATATATTTCATATGCGGTTCGCGCGACCCTCTGTTAAGACCGATAGTGTTTATTTGTATTAACTTGTAAATATTTTTAGGTAACAAGTGACTACCTACACCTTGCACTGGAGCGATTGTATCCACATTTATTTTTTCCAATTTATGTATGTGTGGTTGTTGTTAAGGATTACCCATGCAATCGATGCCTTGGACCACTGGCCCTCGTCTCAGGCTGACTGTGCTTATTTATATGTATTAATTATGCTGTAACCTCCACGACTATATACATCTTGCTCGCAGCGCGATTGTGTATACCTTAATTTTTTTGTGTAAGGATGGTTGTTGCCTTGTACCTGTGCTAATGTTTATTTATGTATATATAACACTTGTGGTAGCAGACTACTTGCGTGGTGGTGGGTGATTGACGAGTGTGCGCGATATGAGGGCTTAATATGCAATTGATATTTTCGTGCTACTCGTTGCCGGAGGTGATGCCTATGCTATGAATTTGGTGGCTATAGCTTCAGCGGATGGGAAATGGTGTTCAACTATGCTATAAGAGTTCTTAAGGAGTACTTGACCATGCGGTCCTTTTCGTCGCCGGGGGTGATGTCTATGTCATGAGTTTGGCGACTATATTTTTAAAAAGTTCGAAAAACAGCAGACTATGCTTATACGAGTGCTTAAGGGCTAATTGTCTCTACCTCCCTATCCATCATCAAGGGTGATGTCTACATTATGAATTTGAGGACTATATCTTAAACGGTTCGGAACTGGTGGCTAATTATGCTTATAAGATGGCTTAGGGCGTATTTGACTCTACCATCCTATTCTTCTTCAGGGATGATGCCTATCTTATGAATTTGACACTATATCTTTAACAGTTCGAAAATTACTGTCATGCTTGTAAGATGGCTTAGGCATATCTAACCCTACTGTCCTTTTTGCCGTCGGGGTGATGTCCATATATAAATTTGGTGGCTGTATCTTAAACAATTTGGAAATTCCAGCCAACCATGCTTATAAGTGGGCTTAAGGCGTACTTGATGTGCGCGCATGCGGTGCGACTCTAGGCTAGTGTGCATTGGCCAATTTCGCTCTGTGCCGTGATTAATGCATGGGCAAGTTGGAGATGCAGAAGTGCGCGCGTGCGTGATCGCTGCGCATGTGCATCGCAATGCAATGTGCCGCGCTGAATGTATGGACAAGTTGGAGATACAGAAGTGCGTGCGCTCGAATGCACAGACAACAGACAAGTTTGAGATACAGAAGTGTATGTGCTCGATTGCACGGAAAGTTGGTGGTACAGAAGTGCGCTCGGGCGCGATCGCCACGCATGTGCATTGCAGTGCAATTGTGTGTGTTAGTATGGCTGCATTTTTTATGAAAATGCAGATTTAATTGGTTTCCAGCGTTCATGCAGACAGAGAATAGGCATAGTACAAGTACTATTAACTTATATTTAACTTTTACTTATAAACAGGTGTGTGTGTGTGCACGCGCGTGGTGCCTGCAGTTTTTTTCTAACTGTATTCGAAATTTAACACCCTCTTTTTCGTGATGACAAGTTTATTATCTGGGAAGTGCGCAGGCTGATGTGAGTATTTACTTTATTTCTTCTTCTAACACTCCCCATACAGGGTGATTTTTATATAAAGTCGGAGCATGTCCACATTTTTTCCGAATACCAGGATGGTAATTACTATATATGTACTCGACTTTAAACATCCTATTTTCTTAGACGTCGCAGTAATATTGTGGTCTAGTAGCTCGACTGCCGACCCAAGGGGTGCCAGAATGATCCCGCATGCCTCCGGCATTTTTTGAGTTCCCCTAGCAACAGCCAACTAACAAAAATTTTCCAATGCTCCTAGCAACCACTGATAGAAATAAACTCACTGATGCTAGTGCACCTCTGCAGGAGACGTGATTGCGAACATACACACAAAATGGCCGCATCTATGCCAGTGCTCCTAGCTGCGAACGGTATAACTCAGTACACTCTGGTGGCAGGCACGATAATGCTAGTGCGCCCGTGCAGGCGACGTGATTACCAGTACTCCTAGCTGCAAACAGTATAATTTAGCACACTCTGGTGTTGAGCACAAGAATTAAAGATGGCCACCTACAGCAGATGTTTGGCAGCAGGTGCTGCAATTATAGATGGAGGGCATGAAAAGCAAGATAGAGAGAGAGGATAGGGGTGGGAGACAGGAAGGAATGAGAGAAGTCAATAGAGAAAAAAGGAGACCAGAAAGAATATGAGAAAACCAAGGCATAGAGATGGCATGAGTGGGAATCTGAGATGGCGAGGGCACGAAGGCAAGATGGTGATGGGGTGATTGATGTGTGCACTATTGACATAAGTGTTATTAGTATATGTACAGTTAGCATATATGTGTGTGATTGGTATTACTGTCCTTAGCATATGCGTACTTGGCATTTGTCGTAGACTATATGCTTGTAACAAGGCTGAGTATGAAGTTACATGACAGGGCAATGAACTTGAACATTCTTCAGACAAGATGGATGGTGTTGGAATGGAATGACAGAGCGTGAAGTGTTTTTAAATGATTCCATAATCCTGCTGGCATTTGCACAATTTTTGCTGGATTCCTCTGGATTGAGCAAATGCCAGCTTCTTTGTGCAAAGCAAAATTTTTGCAGGAAATTTTGCTGGTATTAAGGGAAATTCGGGAAATGTTGATGGAAATTCTGGCGATTTTGAGCGTTTTTAAGGGGAAAAGGGAAATTTTGAGGGAAATAAGGGAAATCTAAGATGGCCACCGTGGCTCCCGGCTCCCTGCCAGGACGCCAGGTGATGCAAAACCAACTATTTCCTACTACTTCCCAAGTTGTATATTTTTCGTGGGTTGGACCAAAATCGACGTCACTTCACTCTAGCCGACAGGTTTGGAATGGACGAAAGTGATACTCTCTAGGGGTAAATGCTAAAAACATGAGATACCAGCTTACTCTAATGAACTAACTACTATCGCAATCTATTGGGCAAATACAGAGAGACAATGGTCTGTAATGGGAATGCTGGTGAGGTATTATATAGGTCTTGGAGAGGGGGGGGGGCGGTGTGTTGTAAAGATAATGATTTGTTGGTACTGAGGAGGGATTGGATAGGAGCCGAAAGATTCACGTATTAAAAAACCAATGATAAAATAATGTTGGGTGTCAGTCGACTACGCTGTATCGGGAAGAGCTGGTTGTGTGTTCTCCTCATATTTACGGGAATCACGGACCTCCTACGTATAAGGATTAAAATATTATTTTAATTTTTCCAGAATTTTTCTGACTTTAACTTTTATAATACTTTTTTTAGTCTTAATTGTTAAAAATTTTTATATTTATTGTAATCTTATATGTTGTCATAATTTTTAATTAAAAAAATTTGAAGGTGTTATTTTTTTGGATTTTTCGATTTTTTTACGATTTAATATTATAAGTTACCTTCATTACGTCGCGTCGTTTACATGACTGTAAGCTTCAAACGAACATGTTTCGTAAAAACCTATCAATCTAAAAAAGTATGAATAGAAATGTCAGGCAAGGGCGAAGTGCACACAAAACAGGGATTTGTTCTTATGCGATAGGCTAAAAACCATTTAGTTGCTGATTTGGTGTTCAAGAAGTGTGTTATTTCCAGTGTTGGTGGAGGAAGCGTACGTTATAGATCTATCCTCGCCGTTTGAGTGAGATGGCATGGCGTACACACACAACCATATAACTTTACATCCTGTGTAAAGAAAACGTGTGCATCCCTTCACGCTTCCGGAGCAATATCTTTGTCAAAGATGTTCCGATGACCTGCGATGATTGTGGTTTCGTTGATTTGACGGGGCTCTTGCCGTACAATTAATTTGTCAGAGAAACATTGCAGCTGTGCCAATTAAACATTGTTTTGACCACAGCACCATTCCTGTGTAGTTTATTTCTTAAGCCACCGCCAAACGTTAACAATTCTGGAGAGTTAATATATATATATTTTTTTTTCGTAATTCCGATAGTAATACAATAATACAAAATACGACAGAAGATGCACAATTAAATTATGTATGAATCACTGTACAAAGTTAAAATGGGTACAATGGATGCAATAATAAAAAACATCGTAAAATTTACATTCGAAAGTGCAATCACTTCCTTGCGGTATAATACAAATAGTGCATAACAATAAAGGTGGACGACGTCCTTTAAATTTACTATTAAAATATTTAGATTTTAAAAAATGTATGCGTGTTGACGACTCCTCATTCGCCGGAAGGCTGAATGGGAGCGGCTAACGAACTAAACCAAATTTAATCTTAAATATAAAAATAAATAATGTCTCATTGCTCCATGCCTTACTCCTCATTCTGTAGGCTGGCGTATCAGCCAAATATCACTAGGTTCAATGCGGATGTTACATTATACATATTTTTGTAAATTATTCTGAGAAAATCATTATACAAGTACAATAATTCATAAAACAATAAATTCTACAATTATAAAACTATAACTGTGCAAATGTACAGTCAGCCACTTAACTTGTCTTGTCAGTTTGAAGTACAGCAATTCTCTAAATCAGGGGTACCCAACCAGTGGTATGCATACGACTGGTGGTACGCGAAGGCAATTAAAATTTTAAGTGACCATGTTAAAACATTTTGTAAAAGCAGTTTGAAATTACTTTTTTCATCAAAATGTCTCATTTTCCCTTTAAAAATTCCCGTTTCACCTTCAAATGTTTTTTCTTTTTTTCCTCGGAACCCCCGATATTCACTCAACTGTGCAAAAAATGCTAACTCACCACACTCTCCGGTATTTAGGTGGTACGCCTAATGATCACAATAATGTCGAGTGGCACTCGGTAATGAAAATGTTGGGAACACCTCCTCTTAGTCACTACCATCAATCCTTTCCCAGATAAAATATTACCATCACCTTTCCATACTTAATACACACCTTAATTATAAATAAAAAAGAAAACCAAAGGTTGTGAGACAATATGGTAAAATTGTTGAGATAACGGCCGCCGTAAAAAGGGAGAGGGGGAAGTGAAGTGAGTGAAGAAATTTTAGCTGCTCTCAACATCGAGATCTTTAGAGCCGACGAGGATGACGCGAGGTAAGTATGGAGCAGCTCCAGAATGAGAGGGTGAGGGAAACGGGAGATACCCGAAAAAACCCGCCGACCAGTGGCATCATCCGGCACGATTCCCAAATGCGAAAATCTGGGGGCGACCTCGCCGGGAATCGAACCCGGTTCGCCATGGTTGGAGGCGAGTAGTCTGACCACTGCACCACGCGGCACCTGGGGGAGGGGGAAGGAACATGTGTTCCGGGCCCCGAGGCTCAGGAGGCAACAGACGCCTGTAGTTAAGGAAACATAATAATTTTGACAACTGGCTTATTATCTTTAAAAAATACGGTAACTTTGAAAATTTTGTGAAATGCCGCAATATGAAATTGCAACAAATAACTAATTCTTTTAAATATGTATAATTTTTTTTGTTTCATTGTCCAAACATACGACACAAACTTAGAACATGGTTTTGAGACTTGAATATATTTTCTTTTAAAGTCCCAATAGTTGGAGGATAATGGCACAAAAAACTGGATGTTCCTTACACAGAGAATATGACACAAGGTGGAGTTCAAGAAAAGAAACTGTTCGCCTTATAGCTATACATTTTCAAAGTGTCATTAATACTTAAGACGAACTTTTAGACCTACAATGAGAAAATAACTTAACAAACGAAACCAATTCAGAAGTAATAGGTTTGCGTGATTTTTTGTGTTCCTTCAAGAGCCTTTGAATGGCATCCGTTTAGATCAAAATCCTCGAGTGTTTTGATTAAATAAATCTTATTTTGCAGTCAGAAATACTGCATATTGATATAGCAGCAGAAAATATTAACGAGCTTTTAAAAGAACTCTGAATGTTACGAGATGGACTAAAAATTTATCCGAATGTAAGGTAGTTGAGGCTGCTATGGATATTTCAACTGAGCTTAAAGAAGGACGACATAGACGAAGACCAAGAGAAAAAGCACGCCTATCGTCAGCGTCAGCCTAGAATATAGTTTTAAAAGACACGTATTTTTACCTAATTTAGTCTTAATCATATCTCAACTAAATCAAAAAATTCAAAATTTTGAACGAAATTTTTGACATTCTTTACCCTCTTCATAATTTTGAAATTTGTCCACTAATGAAATCAAGGAAAAGTTTAGCTTACTACTTGAAAATACCCTACGTTCTTCACATCTTCACTAGCAGATGAAATAGTGCAACTGAAAACAGTTTTTAAGTGTACGTTTAGGGAATGTTTATACTCAAATATAATTTCTTCTAAATTACTATATAATATTTATAATCTCTACTTGGAGGAAGTTTTCCTTGTGGGTTGTTTAGGCTTAAGAATTAGTTTGTTTCTACCTGTGACCGTTGCATATGAGAACATTACCACAATGTGAACCTAGTAAAAAACTACTTAAAATCGACAATACTAAAAGATAGACTGAAACGTTTGGCAATACTTTTAATTGAGCATGTATTGGCCAACAATATTAATTTTGTTTAAATCATTAGAAATTTTGCCAATATTAAAGTCAGACGCTTGATAAGACTTCAAACATAAAAACCATTTAACAACTAACGTCTACAATTTTTAAAACCAATCTTTTATAAATAAGTTAGTTGAAGATTTTTATTTGGTTTTGTCAAATAATTAATTACTTGATTTCAATTATTTACATACACGGATACAATATTTATTTGAAAGTCACTTACACTTTAAAATTTTTATTATCTTTAGGTTTCTTCTGTTATCTTTTATATTTTTAAATTTTGAATTTTTCATAGCTTATTTAGTATAACTTTTTTATAGAATTTCAATAATTTAGATAAATAATGTATGCAAAGTAAGTGATGTTAATTTATGACAATGTAGTAAACACTGGGATATATTATCATTTTTATTTGTAAAGTTATAAAAAATTTAACCAAAAATTGTACATATTATAATAATTTTCATTTGTACCCTCAAAAAAAATTTCATTTGAATTCAGTCAAGCTTTCAGNCAAAATTGTACATATTATAATAATTTTCATTTGTACCCTCAAAAAAAATTTCATTTGAATTCAGTCAAGCTTTCAGAAAACTGAAAGTGAATTACGCAAATGCTAAGTGTAATATATATATTATTTTCTTTGGTAGTGGTGGAAATGTTTTTGCCTCTGACATCATAAATCACGACAAAAATCTAAAGAGATAAAATTATTATGAGAAAGTGGGAGGAAACAGATTGGTTTAAATGGAGGTGGATACCCGTGAAAGCACCGAAATATTTTTGTCGTGACGGGCCTTGAAATTTTTGTCGACTTCCTTGGTTGTGATTGTAACAAAACAACAGGTTAGCAAGGTTGAATTTTCCCCCCCCCCCCCNTATTATTATATAAATGTCTGTCTTATAATCTACCTAATAGGCTATACACATTTTACAACAAAACTTTATGTAGTCCTAAGTAAGATTATTTTTGCAACACGTTTTCCAAGGATTTTTCTTGTCAAAGTACAGAACATTTTTTTACAATGTACTCTTATACTTAATGCAACTTAAATTATCTCAGCCTTGCCATAAAGCTTAATTTCTCAAAATTGTCAACTCAAGTGTAATGTATTTTGGCTATTGTCTGAAATAATGTTTTTTTTTTCTTGACGATATGATAGAGAAATGTATACACAATTTATTTTCGTGCTCCAGAACGAGTAAAAATTTCTTGAACGCTTCCATAAATGTNTGATAGAGAAATGTATACACAATTTATTTTCGTGCTCCAGAACGAGTAAAAATTTCTTGAACGCTTCCATAAATGTTCTTGCAGTCTGGGATGTGGAGCGATGGATTCTTGTTGCTGGAAAGGTGCGTCAGGACTCCGGACGGGAACTCAAAAGAGCCGCGGGAGAAACTCAAATTACATTGCCGATGTGCTATTGGCTTTTCTCTGTGCTCTATAGAGCACCTCGTCTTGCCTCCTCGTAAATTGTAGACCTATAGAGAAAGTCGTAAATACACAGTAACATCATTACATAGCTAATTATTTTCCACGAGACCTACCTCGTTTTATTTTCTATTAAACCTACGCAAGGGAATATAATAAATAAATTTAAGGAACCCCTTTTAAATAATACTACTGTTCACAAAAAGTTAACATTTATAATTAAGTATTTTATTTTTCCTCCACATTCTCTGGTGTGATGACTG
This sequence comes from Clitarchus hookeri, assembly GCA_002778355.1. Classification (NCBI taxonomy): domain Eukaryota; kingdom Metazoa; phylum Arthropoda; class Insecta; order Phasmatodea; family Phasmatidae; genus Clitarchus; species Clitarchus hookeri. The sequence goes on along the minus strand of NQII01000909.1, from coordinate 408,454 downwards.
CCTTAGCAAACCTAGTATAATTTTATAACGTTTCGTTGCTTTCTGAAATATTTTAGAAAGGCGATAACGTCATCCATGAAAAACAAAACTTACTATTTGAATGTAAAGGGGTAATTTTTATATTGCTCTAAATATGTGNGATAACGTCATCCATGAAAAACAAAACTTACTATTTGAATGTAAAGGGGTAATTTTTATATTGCTCTAAATATGTGGGTTATAAGCAATATTAAAACTGCTCTATATTTCTTAAATTAAATATTGCATTTTAGGGATGGTTGATGTCACAATTTTCCTCTTAGTATAGTCTGCGATGAACACTTTTCATGCGAAGCGTTATTCTTGCTACCATAACATTTATTTTTATAACTGAATAAAAATTTACAACGTTGATAGTTGTTTTCTAAATGAATGCTTTCATAGATTAAATAACAAAGGTAAATACTTGAATTGTTCTTAACAGCCATCGATTGACGAAAGGTTATAATATATCTTGTAACTCCAAGGAATTCCTTCTTTAATTAACTAATTAATTATTACCGTGTACATCGTACACTTCAGTAGTGTTTTCGAACCTACGAACTATTTTTAATACTTTTCTCAAGAAACTAGTTGAAAATTGACCCGGTAATTAACTGTTTTAGGCAGAAACGTTTTGTAAATTTCACAAACAAACAATTTTTTTATAAATTCTAGAACAGTTAAAGTTGTTTATACAGAACTTAATTTTGCTTCACTGTGTTGGCACTTAGCAGCTATTTACGAAATAACTTAATGTTTCGCCGTAGTTTAAGAGTAGTCTAGCGACCTCAGGAACGATGGTTGACCCGGGGATTGTGCAGTATCCTAACAGCTCACCAGTCCGATCCCAGGCTCCAGTTATGGGAACAAAGCGGGGGCTTCATTTGGCCTGCGTGGTGGTAATACAGTTGTGCAGGGTTTTACTTATGGTGATTACATTTTTGCCTCCCTTCTTAATTCAGCCCACCTTCTCTGTTATTCAGGCCCGCCAGGAACGATAGAACCTGCTTCACGAACAAGTGCACTTTTTTTACAGTTTTGAAGGCAGCCCTGTTTACGGCTGTTTCCGTGGATAGAGCGGTGTCCCCCCCCCCAACCCCCTCCGTAAGAGATTATGCTTACATAAACACACTCCGATGACTGTTAACTTGCCCAGTATGTCAACAGAAAATATTTTGTCGTGGAAATAACTGTACACAAGACACCTTTCATATTTGTTAATAAGTATTCCCGTTCGTGAGACAAGACTACTTATGCGTCCGTCGAGGTTTCTCCACACTTTTTGAATCTAACCTTGGAAAAAATCACCCAATGTATGGCGTGTTTGATTTTTTTTTTCCTAATTATGCCACGTATCGCAATCGTTTTATACTTCTGCTAATATAAAAGTACCTTATTATAGGTAAAATTGAACTTTTGCTTCTATTTGGCCTATAAAATATATTATTTCATTCATAATTAATATTAATAAAATACAATGAGATAACAGGTGTGTTGGTAACGCCTGGTAAGAAATAGTTCTTATGCAAAATATTATTACACTGAGTGCGCAAGAACGTGGTGCGCTGTCCCTGTGGTGTAAATTTCTAGACTCAGTAAAGCCTTGTTAGCATGGGGCGGAGGAATATCCAAGAAGTATAACTTTAGCAGGGCTTCAGGAAAGTCTAAAGTAACCGTGAATGGACAATGTCTCACATTATGCTTGCCACATGCAAGAACGACACGGTTTTTTTTTCAGCTCACGTTTCTTACATCCGTGACCAGTCGGTGCGTTGCAGCCCGTCGTATGACAAACGCGCAGCGGTATTTTCAGGCTTGCGGAGCAGCGACGTAACAAACGAAGCGACAAAAAAGCAACGGAGCTGTGAAGCGGTCCGTCTTCATCCCACAGTTTTCGGAGCTGGACTCGCCGGGCCGTCCACGGCAGCCCGCAAAACACTGATATGTATTTTTCACGGCATGCCTCACGTCGTGCCCTCCACGCCTCCGCATGCGGGGAATGTTCCGGCCGTTAAACTTCCCTCCCCGGCCGCTGATTACGCGGTAAATAAAGCATCGCGCACTGCGCCGTTGGCATGGTTGTCTCGTCGCCCCTGGAGGGACGTGGGCGGGCTTCTTGTTTTACGACCGGCGCGGCGCTCGGCGTCTTGTCCTCGCGCACGCCGCCCGATGGTGCTGCCATCGGGCGGCCACTGCGGAAGACACGGCGCACCCGGGCCGGACATGCGAAGGGGGTGGATGTAGCTGAACGTGATAAATGCGACTTCCATGGCCTGTGCATCTACAATCCGTTAAAGACTTTTTACTGAAGAATAATGTTCGCTTTATGAGTGTGGTATGTGCGTACGTGTATATATACACATATATACATTTATACATGTGTATATATTCATATATACGTATAAATAAATATTTATAAATATATACATAAACACATGCATCAACACACATACACACATATACAGACATACACACAAGGTGGAACCTAACTGTAGCGACAAAAGTCGGCAGGTGTTTAATCATCAAAAATAGGTATAAAATGTACAGGTTGTTAAAAAAAATTCGTCCGATTGCAAAAAGCTGTGTATTTAAAACTAATTAACAGGGAACTATGCGGTATAGAGTGAAATACATGTCTGACAATAACATTTTGCTCACAATGAACACAAAAATGCTCAATATGCCCCCCTTCCCCCTTGCAGACTCTCGGTATACATCTACAGGACATTCAAACACGTCTCACACATTAGCGAGTATATCTGGTGTTGCTGTAATCACTGTTGTTGTTGTGCGGTTTCTAAGTTCATCCATTGTTTATAGCTAGGGGCGGCACATAAACTGAATCCTACACAATTCCCCACAAGAAAAAAATTACAGACAGTGAGATCGGATGACTTTGGTCGGCCAGAGGGGTAATGCCAAATCAGCAGGTCCCTGACGGCTGATCTATCGGTGCGGAAGCGCTTTGTTCAGGAATGTTCAAGCTTGCAAGTGCCAGTGCGGTGGTGCTCCGTCCTGCTGGAAAATTAAATCTGCGGAACCTACCTGTAACAGCGGGAAAAACAAATTCTGCAGCATTTGCAGGTATGAGAAACCCGCGGCAGTGTTGTCTGGAAAAATAACGGACCATAAACATTTCTCGGGAAATGGCGCAGAACACATTCACTTTAGAGAAGTCTCTCATGCTCGGCTACGGCAGTTGGCTGCTGTGATCCCCATATTTGTACGTTGTGGGGGTTCACCGTACCATTGAGATGAAACGTGGTCTCATCACTTAACACTAACGTGGAAGAAAATTATCATCTTCCATTTCCTTTTCGAGAATGATTGCACAATACGCCACACGTCGTTTTTAATCACCTTGACGTCTACGTGTACGAGTTAAATTCTGTATGGTTTTAATAACAAACGCCACCGTTGCAAAAAAAAGCCAGACACTCGTATAGGAAATGACTAGCTTTCGGCTGGCATGACGAATAGACTTTTGTGGACTTCTTACAAAACTCATTCAGATGCGCCCAACGTCTTCGTCGGAATTAATGCATAATATTCGAACACTCTCGGAGTAGACGTCGGATATAGGTTATATATGTATACACACACACACATTAATACTTTAATATTGCCATGGTCTTCAAGTGGGACATGTGTTGATATGGCAAAATATAATTGAAAATGTTAAAATGTAGAATTTAGATTTACCTCTTGCACATTTATGTGTAGGAAAGTTGAAAACAATGAGACTTTCTTGTTATAAAGCTATCCAAATCATTTGTGTACAAACTCGGTGCTCAAAATTTTACAACGGGGTTTGTGCACGAATCATCTATGGCACGTCACGTGATCATGATGCCTTAGCGAGCCCGCAGACAGCGAGGAAGAACAAATCAAAAAAGTTAAACTAAAATTCAGATCATGCACAGAATTTTCACAGCAAGAAAAGTAGTAGGTTTTATTTTATAAAATATTTCAAGCCCTATGGTACTCTAAGGTCAGTGTACCAAGTGCTGATGTGGAACAATAACTTATTCATGTACTTCAATCATCATGGGACAGTAAGTATATCGGTCTACGCAGAACGGTCTTTACACATCACTTGATTTGAAACTAGAACCCAGAACAGAGCGGTAGGTAGGTTGTTGTCATATTTAGTATATAAGTGGGTTTCTGCCGCTTGCTATTGTTATCAACACTTTGTAAACATAAAGTACGAAAATAATACCAAATATTTTCCGCTTCAATTCGAATAATTGGCATACGAGTGTCAACTGAACGTGGCTGAGCGGTAGCGGCAATATTATCTGAAATTATAATGATTCTACTTAAAAATATATGCAGAAGGCAAATTCATTAAGTTCATAACACAATAAAATATTTTTTTAATTAATTTTTATTTGATTTTTTTGTGTCATCTCAAATTGTGTGTTTTCGCAATCGTGGTGCCGAATAGTTCAGCAATAATCTTTTCTCTATTTAACATCTGTAAACTATTATACTTTTTCTGATGTCTGAAGAATATTTAATATGACATTGGAATGAAGGCGGACGAGTAATTTCGTCCATTTTGTAAGTTTGATACCAGGCTAAAATCATTCAAAGGTGAATAGAAATAAATTGCTTGAACGAAGTTCAATTTGAAAGCGGAATATCAATCTAAAGTTTAGTCAAATTCTGTAGACCCAAAACTTTTCACTGTCTCGTGGCTCTTAATGAACCAGAATTATTTCCTACTAAAGGAAGAAAATGTCGCATGCTGTTATTTGCTGTTCCATGCGTAAACTGCTCATTTATGATACCAAATATAATCTTAATATATTTGCGAGTAATTTTTTTAATCGGTGGACTCACAATCCCATAATTACGAAGACGAAATGTTTCAAACTACTTGGAGGACTTAATTGGTTTGCAGGATAACTGATACCAACGCAAAGACATGAAAATGGGAAGAACAGTAAGAGGATTAAAATGTAATTGTTATTTTTTTTATAATCTGAATAGAAAACGGAACATTCCGTTTAAATACATTTTTATGAGGTTCTTCCGCGACAAAGAGCTAGACTTCAGAAGATATAACCATTTATTGTTTAATTTAATTGTTCTATTTTACGCTTCTCCTGTCATATACTCCTGGAATTTATAAATTTTACACTTTTAAATGTTTATTTCGAAAGATAAAATATATTTTTTATGTCAATACACAAATGTGTTTCCTAGAGTACCTTATTGATAAGCAGTAAGTGAGACTTGTTTCACTCAGTAATCGTCCGACAACTTGATTAATTTAAACCAACGACTTATTATTCGTTATAACAGGTTTGTTGTCAACTACAATGACTGCGTGTATGTGCAATAAGATGCAAGAGGCATTTACTTTTTAAGAACTACGTAAAATTCAATTTATATGCCTCTAGGAAAAAAACTGACTTCAAATAAATTTTTTTTTTTTCATATTTGAATTTCGGTCGAAAAACTGTAGGTAACATTATACTAGTATAATTATTTGCGTTCTGGGACGAGGAGACGGGGACCGGTGCANGTTGTCAACTACAATGACTGCGTGTATGTGCAATAAGATGCAAGAGGCATTTACTTTTTAAGAACTACGTAAAATTCCATTTATATGCCTCTAGGAAAAAAACTGACTTCAAATAATTTTTTTTTTTTTCATATTTGAATTTTGGTCGAAAAACTGTAGGTAACATTATACTAGTACAATTATTTGCGTTCTGGGACGAGGAGACGGGGACCGGTGCACCGGAGCTGTTCATGCTCTGTCGTTCCGGTCCCCTGGCGGCCATCTGGTCCGCCATGTTGGATATTGGTGACCTTGGCCTTTAACTTTAGCCCCAGTAACCTTTAACCTTAAAAATTAAAGAAAAATCAAATAATTTATAAAAAATTATTTTTAAGATTTATTATTAAAATTTAACAAAATATTAATTTAAAAAATAGTTCTAAAAATTTGAAATTGCATTACATTCTTTAAAAAAATATTATTAAAACTAATTATTTAACGAATTAGGATTAAAAATTTTGCTTAAAAATTATNCATTCTTTAAAAAAATATTATTAAAACTAATTATTTAACGAATTAGGATTAAAAATTTTGCTTAAAAATTATTTTTAAAAAAATCACATTTGCGGAAGTCTACTAAGCACAACGTCCAGCAGACGAATGGCCCCACCACTACTCCCTTTACCATATATCTAAATGTCCAACTGCCCCAACACAGTACCAATTACTTACCTTCATTCGACCAATAAGTCACGTTTGTTCCATACCCACCACCNTCCAACTGCCCCAACACAGTACCAATTACTTACCTTCATTCGACCAATAAGTCACGTTTGTTCCATACCCACCACCCCCATCATTGATTCTCATTGGCTAATTACTCACGTTCGCTTGACTCCCCTCCATCCGCGCCAATTACTAACGATCGTACTACCCATTTACCGCCTCACCCAAGCTCATTCCATCTTAGACAACCATCTTGGTGGTTTTTTCGTTTGTCATTTATTTACATTTTTAACACCTAAGTGAGGCTGGTATATTAACTACCAAACTACACGCTAGGCAGTGCTAATTTCTTGATTTAGCCACCAGGCGAGCTGTCGTTCTAACTTACCAATGTTCCACACGCCATCTTGTTCTAGTAGTTTGTCATATGTTAATATTTTCAACATACTATGTGGCGCTAGTATATTAATTACCGATTTCGTCACCAGTCGAACTGCCTATTTAGCCAATAGGAGGCTGCCATTTTTNGTGGCGCTAGTATATTAATTACCGATTTCGTCACCAGTCGAACTGCCTATTTAGCCAATAGGAGGCTGCCATTTTTTTTACGTTTTTAAAGTATAGGTGGTGCTGTCGGCGATCTTCATATTGGATTCTATTTTCAATTCACAGATTGCGTTAATTTCTCGATTTCACTGCCAGGCTTCTGAAAGATACCCTCTTTATCCGCAAAGTGAGCTGTTGGAACTCACATTGGTTTAATAAACATTAAAAAAAATATACTTTTTCCTCCTATTTCAAAGTATTTTCCAATCAGTGGTTTACGTACAAGATTAATTGATTAAACCGATAATTATTTTGGATTAAAAATTTTAATTAAGACCTATCAACGTACATTTTTTGTTATAATGCTAATTAAATTACCATTTAAATTGAATATTTATTCTGTTAACCATCACCCCACAACTTTAGTCACATAAATAATTCACCATCGTTTAATCCCTTACCCTTAAAGCTCTGGTTTTCAGTATTGTTCAGCAGAGCGTGCTGGCGTGGGGAAAGTATATAATGGGAACATTGTTAACCCTCGGCGCAGTTTCTCGTCTGATGCCAGAGGTCGCTCCCCCACCCCTCGTCTTTTAGCATTTTTGACTGGTAAGTTCAGATATTGAATTACATCAGGTCACAGGATATTATCAAACATGCACGTAATACGCATATATGTTCCCGCTAAATTTCAAATCTGCTCAAATTTGTAGTATGGGTTTGGGTCTACTAGTCTCTGGAGGAATATGTAACCTCATAAAATACGGTACTAGAACTTCGTTTATATATATATATATATTTATTTACCACTGATCTAATTTGCAAATGCGTTAACTCATTATCCGTGACGCTACTGTAACACTTCGTTTGCATTCACCAAATGTGTTCGAAGAAACGAAAAGTATGAATATTCGAATAATGCAGATCGAGTGACATGTAAGTGCGTAAAATGTGGCATGGCATTTGCTAGGCGCGATAACTGACAAAGGCATGCAAAAACCTGCGAAGCTGTAGGATCTTCACCTGCCAAAATCGGTCGCGCGCAGGCTCCTTCACAACAGCGTATGAGTGTACTTCCCACAAAACCAAGGGTTCAGGATGAGGAACCACCATCGTGCCAGCAATAATCACGTCCAAGAATCGTGGCAGGGTTAAGGTTGGTTAATGAAAATGGTTTCGTGGAGGCCACAACTAAATTCTTACACAGTCTAAAGACCTATGCCCCCTCTACGAGAGCGGGTATTCGAATGATATTTACACATGTTTAGCTTGAATGGGGGTAAACAAAGCTGTTGCATCTCCACATAAAAACACCGCGAATAAAATGTAATTAATAGCACGAACACAGATTTTCAAAACTGGCCTCACTCAACTAAAGAAAGGTATTCGAATTGAAAGGCAAGATAACGAAAATACTGTAATACCTCATACTGGAAATATATGTCACAATAAATAAGCATACAAAGAGCGTGTTTCGTGTTAAATATTAACGATAAAATCAATCACCCCCCCCACTCCCCCCACTACAAGCAAATAATTTGTTTAAAATTTATGTCGGAAAATATTATGTGCCGTTTACAGATGTGTTTTGCAGTTTTCTATAAAGTAATCATGGCTCGAAAAACACCAAAACAGAGTTAAAATCACATCGTTACCCCCGCGGTATGCGCTATGCACAGTGAAGGATCCTATGCATTCCCCCTTACCAAGACTTAGACGTTTATTATTAAAATACATTTCCTCCCAAGTTCAAAGTTAGTACGTTAGGAATTTTAGGCAGCAGGAAAAAATATCTATATGGTTACTCCACGTGCAGCGATATTTCTAGCTCCCAGTGTCCGGATACCCAAAACACTTTATTACACGCAAGTAATGTAGGTATAGTAAGTTTTGCAGGTGAAAAAATTATAAACCGTTAGAAGACGCTGGCGCAAAGGTAGATCCACCACAAGTATATAATCTACAAAACTGGTACCATCGGCAAACTAAATTACTGTGTTTTCATAAATTTGTGTGCGCTCGCTTCATTACGAGATATATCTTATCCACGGTGAAACATCCCCGCCGTTCCCTTTCAGAGTCACACCACACTGCTACGTGACTTTACACATATGAAAACTGATATGCGAACATGTGTATGTACATCTGCGGCCTCTAATCCAACAGGAGGCAATAGTATTCACTTTATGTGAAATATGCAAACTAAAACACATTTTTATTCGCGAGATGCTAGTCCTCCGTGCAGATTTATACCGCAATACGAATTCCAGCAAAGACAAGCGCACACAGCTCTCATTCACCACCCTTCAATCTCATCGAGTCATGTAGGGAAATACTTCAAAAGTGCGAAAAAAAATTAGAACATATTGCAGTCAGTGCATTACAGAGGCCATGAGATTTTAGAGTTATTTTAATCCTTTTCGAGTTCCAGAAAATTAATTCTATAGTAATATATTTTTTTGTTAATAAACGCTGTCTCGAACTCCACCTTTGTATTATTTGTATAAAAAATCGAATGTGAATTTTTTTATTAATTCCGTTGAAACCTAAAATACTTTGTGATGCTGTAAAACTATGAAATAAGAAAAAAATGGCATATTCTCCAATTGCTCATACGTCATACACACACAAACACATACACACACAAAGGACCAGAAATATCCCAATTTGCATGCGAGATTGATAGACTCATTAAATTTTATAAAGACAAAACCGTACTTAAATAAGTGGACACGAGTCCCTTTACAAAAGTTAACGAGAGACACGTGCAGTCGTAATCTGAGCTCGCGCACACGTCCAGCCCGCTACACCAGGTGTTGTATTAGACTTTGCCCTAGCGGCCTGACCACGGGCGTGCTACGAGCGTCGCAAGTTAGGAGGGGGGGGGCCTTGTCGTTCCAGCAGCTTGTTTTATCTCTCACACACGTCTCACAATTCATAGGATACTAAACACAGATATCTGCACTCACAAGTCAACACCAGGGGAGACCCATGTTAAGGGGGACCGCGGTTCGATTCTCAACTTGTTTGGCCTAATTCATTTTTAAAAAATCATTCCAGGTGAATGCCGGGATGGTATCTTTGCTGACTCCTTGCTAGTTCCCGTAGGCCATAGCAACTCGCGCTGTCTCAAAAGGGAGTGAATTTTATTATATATATAATGTTATATTGCACACCTCCTAGAAAATGTATGCTCACACTACTGTTTTACGAGAATCCAGTAGGCAGACACGAATAAAAAATATTTACATATGTTCATTATAAGAGGAAAGGGGCTTGTACCTTTTTCACTCGCATCGAATCCGCGACATCGGGCTTTCAGAAACACGAGTTATCCTAGTTTCGAGGACTACAAACTTGAAAANCTAGTTTCGATGACTACAAACTTGAAAAATTAACATAAAATTGTAACAAATATTGCATACAAATATGTACGCATTAACTTAAAATTTTTATAACAATATCGCAACTTGTAATGCAGGCATATATGTACGCAATAACTTNAAATTAACATAAAATTGTAACAAATATTGCATACAAATATGTACGCATTAACTTAAAATTTTTATAACAATATCGCAGCTTGTAATGCAGGCATATATGTACGCAATAACTTAAAAAAAAAAAACACTGCTATATTGAGCGGAAAGGTTTATTTGGTATCAGCAATTCCCTTCATATTTTCAGGTATAATGATACACCATTTTGCATTTTATAAGTATTTAAAGCTACCGTATTGCACCCGATTCGTTGTTGGCTAGTCCAATAATGCTAGGAATATATAGCGAATAGGGTCTTCGTTATTCTTTTCGTAACCAAACAAACAAGTTATATAATCCCCGGTGCGTGTACTTAGAAATATTTTCAGGCCCACGTTCACAGTGATAACCGTTGGAGGAAAATATCTAACAAAATATTCGATCCGCTCACTTCAAAAAATACGAGTGTAACCCTCCTTTTATGAATGAAAGATGTATCCATTGTTGCTTCGGGAAAANTCCGCTCACTTCAAAAAATACGAGTGTAACCCTCCTTTTATGAATGAAAGATGTATCCATTGTTGCTTCGGGAAAACCTAACGTATTTTTGCACCTAATATACATATATTTATATAAATATATATAAATACATACACACTCGCATGAAACCAAATTAAGCTAATAGAGAACAGGCCACCAATTACAGAAATAGGAATAAATTTACCGTTACCGAAATTTAGATAATAATTATACTTCATGGCCCGAACAGTGACACATATTTATATTTCCGAATCGACGCGGTATTCCAGGGTGAAAAAAGCTTAGGAATTTAAGTTTTATTAATCTTGCACCTTCAGAGGAAACGTCTATGTTTGCACACCGAGAATATGAGCAATGAAAAAAAATTAAGGACCAGTCCCCTAATATTATGGATTAAAATTACATATTTAGCAACGTGATATGAGAGCTGAATGCCGATTCTAAAAAAGTCCCCAGTTCATAATGAACTTGCAGAGATACATACGCACATTGGCAATGTTTCAGCCGCGGCATGCCAGTGTATCATAGACATACAAACGATAATGTTTTTAAAGGCCAGAAGCGAGAGTTAAATCATCCATTATCAGTGTTCATTTTTGCGACATACTTCATGCACCGCCATTATGCCGAGAAAGAGTTCTGATGTTCGCTAACATACTTGTACTCTATCAGCCCCTCGTGTTGCTACGAAAATACAAAATCTCGTATTATGCAAAAACATAAGCAATAAATTCGCAAAAAAAAAAAAGTTAAATATACTCACGTTTATGCACTTGAGGTTTATTACCCATGCAAAATTTAAGAATATCAGACTGCAGGAGACATTACTCTGGNACTCACGTTTATGCACTTGAGGTTTATTACCCATGCAAAATTTAAGAATATCAGACTGCAGGAGACATTACTCTGGTCAGAAGGCCTACTGCAATCTGCGAAATTATGAATATTTGTAAACATCAGGTCAGAGTTTCTATCGAAAAAAGCACTCCAGGCCAATTTCGCAACGATGACCTCTTCACTGCATAAGAGGGGAACCGCAGCGAAGTAGCAGCTAGAAGTTCGCGAGCATTTGGTAATGTTAGCATTAATTTATATAACCCTAGAGTTAGTTTTTTTTGCTATCCGTTCTGATTTTTTTTAATTCACTGGTAAAAATAATCGCGATTATATAGAATAGTGAAAGTCAGTAGCAGTTCAGTTGACGTTCTGCCACCGTGATTTGAAAATTGATTTGGGAGTGAACATTCTCCTTGTACCGACGATTATTCGCGCGTACGACTGGCAGTGATGAAAATGTAGTCGGGACCAACGCCTTCATCGTTGAATCGCCGACAGTGCCGATGCTGCGATAAAGTTTATGCGTTCCATCACAATACGCGGTGATATGAGAAAATTTAATGTCCGAAGNTACTGCGATAAAGTTTATGCATTCGATCACAATACGCGGTGACATGAGAAGAGTGAATGTCCGAAGAACATATCTGGTGTGATTTTTAGCTGCAAAAACTGTCCTAGGCAGTTCGCACGAGGTGATAACTTGAATAGACATGCCAAAGTCTGTAAATATATCATTCCTTTTCCTACCGAGAAACAGCATATGACGACTTCGCTTCTTCCTCTTNGAGAAACAGCATATGACGACTTCGCTTCTTCCTCTTAACAATACGCTGCATAATATGCCCACAGAAGGAGAGTGAACTATGGTCAATAAAAGCAACGAACAGTGTGCCATACAATCGGTTCGTATAAAATATACACTTTCAAAAACTGACACGTGAACTTAACGAACTTCGAACAAATAATGTCGCACCAGTAGCTGCGAAGACTAGTGTGGCCAACGATACTCCCCCTTCAAAGGAAAGGATACTCGTTGATGTTTGTGCTGACGAAGAAGTGGGTAATGCCTCTGCAGAAAAAGAGAAGGGCCGCGGATACGATGTTGAAGGCAGTGTTGACGGTGAAAACAGTGGCGATTTTTTCGACGTCCTCACACATCTCCCTGCCAGCTTTGCTAAAAAAAAGTGACGAGAGGAATGCAGAAGATGACAAGAATACCGACTACATATTTCCTGAAGACCCCGATGAACTTGTTGATAGACTCAGACATTGCACAGTAAGGAAATATCTTCAATCATCGGTGAACTTAAGGAAAGGGAGTAGATAGATTATGCCGATCCGAGGGCAAGGACTGTGGTTCTGTGGCTCTTGGATCCGCCATTTTGGATGACATCATAACCGCCATATTTGATGACGTCACAGTCGTCATCCTTTTTTCCAGACGCCATCTTGTTTCCGTCCGCAATATTGTTTCCATCCGCCATATTGTTTCTGCTATCCGCCATCGTCTCCGCCATATTTTTTCCACTTGCCTTTTGTTTACATCGGCTGTTGCTAAGGGACACTAGTCGTTCGACCACCATATTTGTTTATGGAGATGGCAGCTAGAATGCACTGATGTCGTTCTCGCTCGGACACCATGTTGGTTATAGAGTTGGCTGCTAGAGGCGCTGTTTTTATTTAATTTTCGCAGAGCTCAAAATATTGTCTTGAGGAGGGCAGGATCGAATTGCCGAACCTTTAGTAGGCATGCAGACACCTTAAACCACTCGGTTATTGGGAAATTTGCTGGGACAATGATTTAAAAGAAGTAATAGCATGTGTTTGGGTGACGAATAAATATTTTGTCGTAATTATTCTAATGTCTAGTAAAAAATTTTATTAGTTTTTTTTTACTATCTGAGACTTATAAACACCAGCAAAGTGAGTTTTTTTTAACATAGTCATAGACATGCAATAAGAATTGTTTCGTTTAGTCATAATTATTTTTAAGTATTTCTTTTTAAATATATAGATAAATCATTTATGTTAAATCTCCATGGTGCTTCGATAATGGATGTATAGGCAGGTTACAACGCCGAAAATTATATCAACCTAGGATAAAAGAACACCTTGGACAGAAGAGACAACAATAATAAAGAAAACAGCCTATAATAAGTGCACGAAATAATTGTTGATAAAGAAGAAGAAATGAAAGATAAGATGTAGATAGATCGGATGAGTAAGAACAATACCGCCTCTAGTGATTACAATGGGCCAAGATGTCGCAACTAAAAAATATTTCACCCCCACAACCCCGGTAGAGGATAATGGTTGGAACCCACGGGAATTGGCTTTAAACCCTGGTCGGAGGCCCAAACAGAATTCGCAGCCCTAAATCCCCGTGAATGAGTGTACAAGCGAAATTTCCGAAGTGAAATAGTAGTTGCAACAATCTATAGTCAAAATTGCTGGTTGTGGCACAATCTCTCTCATGATGACATCTGCATCAGTGCGTCAGGACACATATGTGCATGTGTGCTGTCAGTAGAAGCTACATCAATCGAAATTTTGCATACATACACCAAACACTTATATAGGATAGAAATACTAATACACTTATCTTCTTTTCTTATCTTATTCTCTTTTTTCTTATCTTCTTCTCTTCTTCTCTTCTTAATTTCTACCCAATATGAATATAATAGTGTAGAAACTTTTTTTTTAAATTCTGATATTAATATGGCTCTGTCATATTCCGCCATCCAATATCCATCTCTTGTCGTCCTGTCATGTGAGCACGACTTTGTTCATGCACTGGGTGTAAACTTCGTGTTGGTATGATCTCATATTATTCATGGTTACGCGCACGACTTGCTGCTACTTCAACATACTTTTGTAATCTTCAAATGTAATTTTATTTTTCAGACTTGTCTTCTGGGTCAATTTGCCGCCACATATATAACTATACATTTTGGCATGTAGCCCCACGAACTCGCTCATCAGTTCGCCACCGCACTCGTCTTTAAATTTACCCACCACTTTCCTGTTGGTGGGGGAGAAGAAGGGATGAGTGTATGGGTAGGCGCTGGTATCCATCACTTACATGNCCCCACCACTTTCCTGTTGGTGGGGGAGAAGAAGGGATGAGTGTATGGGTAGGCGCTGGTATCCATCACTTACATGAGCGTGGGGTCTGCGGCCAGGTCTGTACAATAATCCTGCATTTCAATTTCATAAATTAATGAGTCGGTATCTGTATATAGTACATTAATGTTGTCTTAATACTTATTTTTCATGATGTCGTGAAGGAACCTGTACATTAAAGTTTTGGAGAGGTAGAGCAATGAAAAGTCGGCATAAATAGGTTTATCAAACAATGTCATTTCTTTTTCCATTTTCATTAGGGACAGGTTTTCGTCGTAAATCATCCTGCACTTGAAGATGGGCTTGGAAATTAATTTGTTCAGTCATCTT
This sequence comes from Clitarchus hookeri, assembly GCA_002778355.1. Classification (NCBI taxonomy): domain Eukaryota; kingdom Metazoa; phylum Arthropoda; class Insecta; order Phasmatodea; family Phasmatidae; genus Clitarchus; species Clitarchus hookeri. Next base: position 393,337 of record NQII01000909.1, on the reverse strand, counting down.
TCATTACACACAAGTTCCATCACTTGTCTCTTCCTCTTATTTTCCATAAGTTTCGCAAATGTTGCGTTGTTCATAAACTTAAAAAAATATTTTTTNTCACTTGTCTCTTCCTCTTATTTTCCATAAGTTTCGCAAATGTTGCGTTGTTCATAAACTTAAAAAAATATTTTTTCAAAATCATTGCCGGTGGTTTACCTTTTTTTTTCGTTTCCAGATCGAAGTAGGGCTTGATCCATGCCTCTTATTTGAATTGCAGCACACGATAAATTTTCTAAACTTTGAGCCCATGTTCAATTGCTTCCTTCAAGTTGATATAATACACAACGTAGTTTTTATTTACTGGCAGCGTCGCCAATAATTTTTTTTTCTTGCCTCCTGGAGGACACTCGTTGATGGGCAAGAATGGCAGGTCTTTGTGCGAGTCGTGGAGTTCTACGTCTACCTCCAGCCGAATNTCACTTGTCTCTTCCTCTTATTTTCCATAAGTTTCGCAAATGTTGCGTTGTTCATAAACTTAAAAAAATATTTTTTAAAAATCATTGCCGGTGGTTTACCTTTTTTTTTCGTTTCCAGATCGAAGTAGGGCTTGATTCATGCCTCTTATTTGAATTGCAGCACACGATAAATTTTCTAAACTTTGAGCCCATGTTCAATTGCTTCCGTCAAGTTGATATAATACACAACGTAGTTTTTATTTAATGGCAGCGTCGTCAATAATTTTTTTTTCTTGCCTCCTGANGTTGATATAATACACAACGTAGTTTTTATTTAATGGCAGCGTCGTCAATAATTTTTTTTTCTTGCCTCCTGAAGGACACTCGTTGATGGGCAAGAATGGCAGGTCTTTGTGCGAGTCGTGGAGTTCTACGTCTACCTCCAGCCGAATAAGCCATCATCTGGCACCGCCGTGACATCGATTACGGTCCTGGAAGTCATACACGGGGAGGGGCAGAGACATTGCCCAACAGTTTGCGTTTACCTATTGGAGGTAGAAGGGTGGCTTACTGGCATCGTATGTGGACGGAATGTACTTGTTATTCGCTTTTGCATGATGCTTCGCACATTGGACCACTCCACCTCTTATGCCTTCTTCAATGAATAAATACCAGTCGTAATATGTTAGCAGTTCCAGCTCGACCTTGGTGTGCTTCAACATTGCATCGAACGAGAAGCCCGGCGGGCTCACGTAACGGNGAAGCCCGGCGGGCTCACATAACGGACACAGTCCAAGCCATAGATTTCCAGGCACAGTTTCCTAAAGTTTTCAAATACATCTGACAACAACAAAACATCAGTTTTCAAATAAATGTTAGAATAATCCTCTATTGTCTTACAGTCGAATTTTTCCCAGACTTTAAGTGCATGAGCGTAGTCTTCTTCACTTATGGCCGAGTCCGTCAATATGTTGTAAAATTTATCGCTGGAAAGCAACTGCGTCTCTTCAAGTTTCTGCAGGCTGTCTATGTAATCATAGGGGGACACTGTCTTTCTCCCTACTAATTCCAGCTCGTCTGGGATGAAGAACTTTGCTGTATTTTTCAGCTGGTCTCTTAGCAGGTTTTCGGTGAGGGCGGCAAGGCTGGCTGACTTGAAGCGGAATGTGTCGATTAATTGGAGAGTGAATATCTCCCCCAGCGATTTAGAGAACGTGATTAATTTCTCTTCTGCATGCGAGATGATGAATATATTCACTTCGTCGTAGTCCAGATGCTTTATAATAAAGTTTTCGTCATGTGTCTGGTTGTGGAATAACACAGGCAATCTTTTTGGATGGTGGCGGAGTTTGTTGCAGTTATTGCAGGAGGCGCTAATGTAGCTTCTGGTGAAGTCGTCGTGTTACATTACCTTCCAGTTGTCAGTTGTGAATTTTTCTTCGCAGTAGCAGCAGGTAACTGTCATAGCATGATTCAATAGTTTCAAGTTGTTGAGCGGCTTCATGGGTTCTCTTTTTTCATAAATCTCCTTCAGTTTATTTCCAACGTCCCCAAATTCCTCGATAAATTTCTTGGCAGCATCTTCCACAGTGTAAATTTTCGGCCCCATTGGCAGACTTGTGGTTTTGGTGACAGGTATGATGTCGCGGTCGACTTGAACATAATATATAAAAACTATAGGCCTCGTGCTTCTGATAAGAGTGCGTGCTGGATGTATAGGAGTCGGCCTGGCAGGTTTGGACAAGTAGGATCATGGCCTCGAAATCGGCGTATAAGACGATTGGTATCTTGCCTGCATTATGATAATTATTCAATTTTAGAGTTAGCCTTCTTCCCAGTAGCATGACGACTGCAATAATTTTTGGGCTCCACCATCATCTCTTCGCCTGTCTTTTTTGTCACTCCTGTAATGTATTGGTAGGATGTGAACACCTTTTACAAATGTGTATATTCTGGCCGTGGGCATTCAATTGTGAGCTCACCAGTCTTGAAAAGTCATTTATGTATGTGTAGTGTGCATTGTCTTCTGTGGTGAGGAGGAGGAGATCGAAATGTATGGGCGTCTCTTTATCACAGACTCATCTTGGTGCAACCTTCATTTCATCATTGAGAATAAAAACATTTACCAACACTCCAGGATTTTACTTTTCACAATTCGATATATGGTGCAGAGGTGTGGGGAACTCGATGCCATCGATGTTGAACTTGCTTTCCAGTTCCCTGTATCTATTATTTACTCTTTCAGGATTCCAGCCTTCAATATATTTGGCGAGTATGGCCCACTTGAAACACTGGCGATCCTCGTTTTTCGGGTTTATCACAGCTTCCCTGTTTTTATTGGCACTGGCGAATCGATGTAGCTGGATGCGCGCAAGGGGTCTAATTTATTTATTCTGAGCTTCATGCTCTTTACTGCTGTGTGTGTCCATCCAGATCCCTTCCCCTGGTACTCCTCTNGACACAGTCCAGGCCATAGATTTCCAGGCACAGTTTCCTAAAGTTTTCAAATACATCTGACAACAACAAAACATCACTTTTCAAATAAATGTTAGAATAATCCTCTATTGTCTTACATAAGTGCATGAGCGTAGTCTTCTTCACTTATGGCCGAGTCCGTCAATATGTTGTAAAATTTATCGCTGGAAAGCAACTGCGTCTCTTCAAGTTTCTGCAGGCTGTCTACGTAATCATAGGGGGACACTGTCTTTCTCCCTACTAATTCCAGCTCGTCTGGGATGAAGAACTTTGCTGTATTTTTCAGCTGGTCTCTTAGCAGGTTTTCGGTGAGGGCGGCAAGGCTGGCTGACTTGAAGCGGAATGTGTCGATTAATTGGAGAGTGAATATCTCCCCCAGCGATTTAGAGAACGTGATTAATTTCTCTTCTGCATGCGAGATGATGAATATATTCACTTCGTCGTAGTCCAGATGCTTTATAATAAAGTTTTCGTCGTGTGTCTGGTTGTGGAATAACACAGGCAATCTTTTTCGATGGTGGCGGAGTTTGTTGCAGTTATTGCAGGAGGCGCTAATGTAGCTTCTGGTGAAGTCGTCGTGTTACATTACCTTCCAGTTGTCAGTTGTGAATTTTTCTTCGCAGTAGCAGCAGGTAACTGTCATAGCATGATTCAATAGTTTCAAGTTGTTGAGCGGCTTCATGGGTTCTCTTTTTTCATAAATCTCCTTCAGTTTATTTCCAACGTCCCCAAATTCCTCGATAAATTTCTTGGCAGCATCTTCCACAGTGTAAATTTTCGGCCCCATTGGCAGACTTGTGGTTTTGGTGACAGGTATGATGTCGCGGTCGACTTGAACATAATATATAAAAACTATAGGCCTCGTGCTTCTGATAAGAGTGCGTGCTGGATGTATAGGAGTCGGCCTGGCAGGTTTGAACAAGTAGGATCATGGCCTCGAAATCGGCGTATAAGACGATTGGTATCTTGCCTGCATTATGATAATTATTCAATTTTAGAGTTAGCCTTCTTCCCTTCTTGTCATGGCTTGGCATTTCAATACGTGCAGTAGCATGACGACTGCAATAATTTTTGGGCTTCACCATCATCTCTTCGCCTGTCTTTTTTGTCACTCCTGTAATGTATTGGTAGGATGTGAACACCTTTTACAAATGTGTATATTCTGGCCGTGGGCATTCAATTGTGAGCTCACCAGTCTTGGAAAGTAATTTATGTATGTGTAGTGTGCATTGTCTTCTGTGGTGAGGAGGAGGAGATCGAAATGTATGGGCTTCTCTTTATCACAGACTCATCTTGGGGCAACTTTCATTTCATCATTGAGAATAGAAACATTTACCAACACTCCAGGATTTTGCTTTTCACAATTCGATATATGCTGCAGAGGTGTGGGGAACTCGATGCCATCGATGTTGAACTTGCTTTCCAGTTCCCTGTATATATTATTTACTCTTTCAGGATTCCAGCCTTCAATGTATTTGGCGAGTATGGCCCACTTGAAACACTGGCGATCCTCGTTTTTCGGGTTTATCACAGCTTCCCTGTTTTTATTGGCACTGGCGAATCGATGTAGCTGGATGCGCGCAAGGGGTCAAATTTATTTATTCTGAGCTTCATGCTCTTTACTGCTGTGTGTGTCCATCCAGATCCCTTCCCCTGGTACTCCTCTTAATTTATTTATTCTGAGCTTCATGCTCTTTACTGCTGTGTGTGTCCATCCAGATCCCTTCCCCTGGTACTCCTCTTCTTGGCATATCCTAATCAAGCTGGCCGCCACAGCTTCTTCCACCATTCATTGTAAATAGGCAAATTTTTGGTCTTGAAGGCACGCTAGTCTATACTTAATTATTATGGTGCTCAGGTTGGCCATAGTCACATTCCAAGAACAAATTAAATTATATTGATCCATTTTCAATTACTTCTTCCTGCAGCTGGTCGATGATACTCTGTTTCATTTCTTACACATACGTGCACACGTCCTTGGCCTGGTCACTTTTATTTTCTGCCACGTACGTTTTCAGATTCCCTCTAAATGCAGTCCCGGCTTACACAAATCCGTGGGCCGTCGGCCGTCCGGCCCCCACGACGATCCTCAGTCGATGTGCTGGTACTGGTACTGGCTGCTGCTGGGTGGAAACATCACGACTGGCATTCTTCACTGTCCCGGGGTGGGGGGGAGTGCCTGTGCACTTCTTTTCATGTTCTTTCAGCTTGTCTGCCCTGGAATATTCTCCTCGCAGGCAAAAGTCTTCTTATCCGAGTTCAACTTACACCCCTTTTCGTGTCTTCGGCCATCTGCTGTGTTGGCAAAAGGGGCATTACAAAACCTGCAGTTGCCAGCTGCTTTCTGCTGCATTATGCCATTTCAGCTCCTCGTGTGACGTTCGATATTATCCTTCCGCCCAATCTGCATTCCGCACTTCTCGCAAACTTGCTCCTCTTCCCTGTGAAGATGATGAATGCAGGTCCTCTCGTGACTCAATCCGCTGTTGCACGTAGAAAAATATTTGCTGCAAAAACCACAATGTACTCTAGCGGCGGTATTATACTTCCCCCTGAGGCAGTAGGAGGCGAAGGAAGTTGAANGCTGCAAAAACCACAATGTACTCTAGCGGCGGTATTATACTTCCCCCTGAGGCAGTAGGAGGCGAAGGAAGTTGAATCCCCCCTTCCCCCAAAGTTTCCACGTTGACATGGCCGCCCTCCATGCTGAAGAATTCAGCAAAAAACCTGCAACATACGGGTACAAATAATATTAATAATCTAGACACGGTAGTTTTATGCAAAAAAAATTGGCGATAAAGCTAAAAAAAAAAAAAGTAAAATTAATGCACAAATACATATGTCAAAAAAACCTATGCAACGTCTCTGCTTGAAAGTAAAAATAATTCACATTTTTTTTTTTAAATTTAATACTGAACTATGTAGCAGAACAAATAATCTTATGAAATTATTTTTTTTCCACTGAACCNGCTGCAAAAACCACAATGTACTCTAGCGGCGGTATTATACTTCCCCCTGAGGCAGTAGGAGGCGAAGGAAGTTGAACCCCCCCCCTTCCCCCAAAGTTTCCACGTTGACATGGCCGCCCTCCATGCTGAAGAATTCAGCAAAAAACCTGCAACATACGGGTACAAATAATATTAATAATCTAGACACGGTAGGTTTATGTAAAAAAAATTGGCGATAAAGCTAAAAAAAAAAAGTAAAATTAATGCACAAATACATATGTCAAAAAAAACCTATGCAACGTCTCTGCTTGAAAGTAAAAACAATTCACATTTTTTTTTAAATTTAATACTGAACTATGTAGCAGAACAAATAATCTTATGAAATTATTTTTTTTCCACTGAACCANTTTTTTTTTAAATTTAATACTGAACTATGTAGCAGAACAAATAATCTTATGAAATTATTTTTTTTCCACTGAACCATACTATAGGCAAGTTATTTATGAATACGAATATATTTTTTTACTATCACATTAATTGGAATTTTATTGTCAATAAGTATAGTTAAAATCCTCACACCCAATCTGGAAGTAGACAGAAGAGTTACATACCTGAAGAAGAAAAGGAAGACTGCAGTCACTCTCCTAACAACGATAGGCTGCGTAGCTAGGGACTCGCGTGAAACAGACGATGTGACTTACAACGAGGACTCTCTGACGTCCTACCACGGAAGTCACTTCATATGGACACAAGTTCACCACAATGCAAAAAAAGTCTAATAAGCACATGCAAAAATATTTTTCTCGTAGTCGTAAATACTGACTGTTTGTATTAGCGTGAAGATACTATGGCTTCCTTACGGGCGTACAGACGTGACCGCAAGCCGACAGAAGACACAACTCCAGGAATTGACAGGATCTGCGACTGTGTCCAGCAGTAACCCATAAAAGGGCAATTGTGTGTAAAAAAAAATACATTCATTTTAATCATCTCATCGGTGCTAGTAGTTACTTTCGAAAGAATTCGCAACACGCGAGAACTGACAGTCGGTGCTGACTTGCTCCGATGTCGGTTGACAGACCAAGCGCGAACCTTTGGTGAAGGAGATTGACACACTGGCTGCCAATCACCGCACAAAATAAAATAAACGTCGTTAATAACTTTGCATTTGAAAATGTACACAAAACCATTTTACTTTAAAATCGTTTGCATAAAAACTTTATTTGAAAAAATTTAAGAGCTCATTTCCAAACAAATAAACAAAAAACCTGTAACAGTTATTTATTTAAAAATTGAAGAGCTGGTTGCCAAACAATTTACAAAAAACTGACTTAGTAATTTATTNCTGTAACAGTTATTTATTTAAAAATTGAAGAGCTGGTTGCCAAACAATTTACAAAAAACTGACTTAGTAATTTATTAAAAAATTTAAGAGCTCACTAGCAAACGAAATTAACAAGAATGCATAAAACACGGCGATAAAAAAATTATAAATAACATAACTTAGCAAGTAATTACTAGAAGCAAAACTGGAAGGCGGACGTGAAAACTCACAATAACTCTCCAAGCACAAAATGGCGACGAAACAGAAGGGTCGCGGATTCGATGCGAGAAAAAAAGGTCCAACACCACCCCCTCTCTTATATTTATATAATGAACAGATGTTAATATTTTTTATTCGTGTATGCCTTCTGGATTCTCGTAAAACAGTAGTGTGAGCTTACATTTTCTAGGTAGTGTGCAATTTAATACACTGGAGAGCCAAAAAAAAACTGGTATAGGCGTGCGTATGCAAATAACAGAGGTATGGAACCAATCTGAGTAATGCGATGCGGTCGGCAGCCCCTATATAAGACAACAAGCGTCTAGCAAAGTTACTAGATCAGTTACTGCTGCTACAATGGCAGGTTATCAAGATTTAAGTGAGTTTGAACGTGTTGTTATAGTCGGCGCACGAGAGATGGGACATAGCATCTCCGAGGGCGATAAAATTTGGATTTTTGCGTACGACCATTTCACGAGTGTACCGTGAATATCAGGAATCCGGTAAAACATCAAATCTTCGAAATCATTGCGGCCGTAAAAAAGATCGTGAACGAACGAACGGACAAACGACGACTGACGAGAATCATTAAACGTGACACACGTGCAACCGTTTCTCGAATTGGTGCAAATTTCAATGCTGGGGCTTCAACAAGTTCCAGAGTGTGAACTATTCAAATGACCATCATTGATATGGGCTTTCGGAGCCGAAGACCCACTCATGTACCGTTGTTGACTGCACGTCACAAAGCTATACGCCTCGCCTGGGCCCACCAACACCGCCATTGTACTGTTGATGAATGGAAACCCGTTACCTGTTCTGACGAGTCTAGTTTTCAATTGTATCGGGCGAATGGACGTGTACGGGTAGAGAGATATCCTCGTGAAACCATGGACCCTACATGTCAAATGGGGGACTGTTCAAGCTGGTGGAGGCTCTGTCATGGTATGGAGCATGTGCAGTTGGCGTGAAATGGGATGCCTGATAGGTCTAGATACGCCTCTGACAGGTGACAGATACGTAAGTATCATGTCCGATTACCTGCACATATTCATGACAATTCCAGCAGGGCAATGCGACACCCACACGTCGAGAGTTGCTACCGAGTGGCTCCAGGAACACTCTTCTGACATTAGACACTTCCATAGTCCACATAAATCGCCAGACATGAACATTATTGAGCATATCTGGGATGCCTTGTATCGTGCTGTTCAGAAGAGATCTTTACCGCCTCGCACTCCAATGGANACGCTCGTAGCACGCCCGCGGTCAGGCCGCTAGGGCAAAGTCTAATACAACACCTGGTGTAGCGGGCTGGACGTGTGCGCGAGCTCAGATTACGACTGCACATGTCTCTCGTTAACTTTTGTAAAGGGACTCGTGTCCACTTATTTAAGTACGGTTTTGTCTTTATAAAATTTAATGAGTCTATCAATCTCGCATGCAAATTGGGATATTTCTGGTCCTTTGTGTGTGTATGTGTTTGTGTGTGTATGACGTATGAGCAATTGGAGAATATGCCATTTTTTTCTTATTTCATAGTTTTACAGCATCACAAAGTATTTTAGGTTTCAACGGAATTAATAAAAAAATTCACATTCGATTTTTTATACAAATAATACAAAGGTGGAGTTCGAGACAGCGTTTATTAACAAAAAAATATATTACTATAGAATTAATTTTCTGGAACTCGAAAAGGATTAAAATAACTCTAAAATCTCATGGCCTCTGTAATGCACTGACTGCAATATGTTCTAATTTTTTTTCGCACTTTTGAAGTATTTCCCTACATGACTCGATGAGATTGAAGGGTGGTGAATGAGAGCTGTGTGCGCTTGTCTTTGCTGGAATTCGTATTGCGGTATAAATCTGCACGGAGGACTAGCATCTCGCGAATAAAAATGTGTTTTAGTTTGCATATTTCACATAAAGTGAATACTATTGCCTCCTGTTGGATTAGAGGCCGCAGATGTACATACACATGTTCGCATATCAGTTTTCATATGTGTAAAGTCACGTAGCAGTGTGGTGTGACTCTGAAAGGGAACGGCGGGGGTGTTTCACCGTGGATAAGATATATCTCGTAATGAAGCGAGCGCACACAAATTTATGAAAACACAGTAATTTAGTTTGCCGATGGTACCAGTTTTGTAGATTATATACTTGTGGTGGATCTACCTTTGCGCCAGCGTCTTCTAACGGTTTATAATTTTTTCACCTGCAAAACTTACTATACCTACATTACTTGCGTGTAATAAAGTGTTTTGGGTATCCGGACACTGNATATATCTCGTAATGAAGCGAGCGCACACAAATTTATGAAAACACAGTAATTTAGTTTGCCGATGGTACCAGTTTTTTATATTATATACTTGTGGTGGATCTACCTTTGCGCCAGCGTCTTCTAACGGTTTACAATTTTTTCACCTGCAAAACTTACTATACCTACATTACTTGCGTGTAATAAAGTGTTTTGGGTATCCGGACACTGGGAGCTAGAAATATCGCTGCACGTGGAGTAACCATATAGATATTTTTTCCTGCTGCCTAAAATTCCTAACGTACTAACTTTGAACTTGGGAGGAAATGTATTTTAATAATAAACGTCTAAGTCTTGGTAAGGGGGAATGCATAGGATCCTTCACTGTGCATAGCTCATACCGCGGGGGTAACGATGTGATTTTAACTCTGTTTTGGTGTTTTTCGAGCCATGATTACTTTATAGAAAACTGCAAAACACATCTGTAAACGGCACATAATATTTTCCGACATAAATTTTAAACAAATTATTTGCTTGTAGTGGGGGGAGTGGGGGGGGTGATTGATTTTATCGTTAATATTTAACACGAAACACGCTCTTTGTATGCTTATTTATTGTGACATATATTTCCAGTATGAGGTATTACAGTATTTTCGTTATCTTGCCTTTCAATTCGAATACCTTTCTTTAGTTGAGTGAGGCCAGTTTTGAAAATCTGTGTTCGTGCTATTAATTACATTTTATTCGCGGTGTTTTTATGTGGAGATGCAACAGCTTTGTTTACCCCCATTCAAGCNTATGTGGAGATGCAACAGCTTTGTTTACCCCCATTCAAGCTAAACATGTGTAAATATCATTCGAATAACCGCTCTCGTAGAGGGGGCATAGGTCTTTAGACTGTGTAAGAATTTAGTTGTGGCCTCCACGAAACCATTTTCATNCCTTTCTTTAGTTGAGTGAGGCCAGTTTTGAAAATCTGTGTTCGTGCTATTAATTACATTTTATTCGCGGTGTTTTTATGTGGAGATGCAACAGCTTTGTTTACCCCCATTCAAGCTAAACATGTGTAAATATCATTCGAATACCCGCTCTCGTAGAGGGGGCATAGGTCTTTAGACTGTGTAAGAATTTAGTTGTGGCCTCCACGAAACCATTTTCATTNCCGCTCTCGTAGAGGGGGCATAGGTCTTTAGACTGTGTAAGAATTTAGTTGTGGCCTCCACGAAACCATTTTCATTAACCAACCTTAACCCTGCCACGATTCTTGGACGTGATTATTGCTGGCACGATGGTGGTTCCTCATCCTGAACCCTTGGTTTTGTGGGAAGTACACTCATACGCTGTTGTGAAGGAGACTGCGCGCGACCGATTTTGGCAGGTGAAGATCCTACAGCTTCGCAGGTTTTTGCATGCCTTTGCAANCCGCTCTCGTAGAGGGGGCATAGGTCTTTAGACTGTGTAAGAATTTAGTTGTGGCCTCCACGAAACCATTTTCATTAACCAACCTTAACCCTGCCACGATTCTTGGACGTGATTATTGCTGGCACGATGGTGGTTCCTCATCCTGAACCCTTGGTTTTGTGGGAAGTACACTCATACGCTGTTGTGAAGGAGACTGCGCGCGACCGATTTTGGCAGGTGAAGATCCTACAGCTTCGCAGGTTTTTGCATGCCTTTGNACTGCGCGCGACCGATTTTGGCAGGTGAAGATCCTACAGCTTCGCAGGTTTTTGCATGCCTTTGCAAGTTATTGCGCCTAGCAAATGCCATGCCACATTTTACTCACTTACATGTCACTCGATCTGCATTATTCGAATATTCATACTTTTCGTTTCTTCGAACACATTTGGTGAATGCAAACGAAGTGTTACAGTAGCGTCACGGATAATGAGTTAACGCATTTGCAAATTAGATCAGTGGTAAATAAATATATATATATATATAAACGAAGTTCTAGTACCGTATTTCATGAGGTTACATATTCCTCCAGAGACTAGTAGACCCAAACCCATACTACAAATTTGAGCAGATTTGAAATTTAGCGGGAACATATATGCGTATTACGTGCATGTTTGATAATATCCTGTGACCTGATGTAATTCAATATCTGAACTTACCAGTCAAAAATGCTAAAAGACGAGGGGTGGGGGAGCGACCTCTGGCATCAGACGAGAAACTGCGCCGAGGGTTAACAATGTTCCCATTATATACTTTCCCCACGCCAGCACGCTCTGCTGAACAATACTGAAAACCAGAGCTTTAAGGGTAAGGGATTAAACGATGGTGAATTATTTATGTGACTAAAGTTGTGGGGTGATGGTTAACAGAATATATATTCAATTTAAATGGTAATTTAATTAGCATTATAACAAAAAATGTACTTTGATCGGTCTTAATTGAAATTTTTAATACAAAAAAATTATCGGTTTAATCAATTAATCTTGTACGTATACCGCTGATTGGAAAATACTTTGAAATAGGATGAAAAAGTACATATTCTTTAATGTCTATTAAACCAATGTGAGTGCCGACGGTTCACTTTGCGGCAAACGAGGGTATCTTTCAGCACGCCTGGCAGTGAAATCGAGTAATTAACGTCATCCATGTATTGAAAATATAATTTTATATGGAGGGCACTGACAGCACCACCTATACTTTAAAAACGTAAACAAATTTGGCAGCCTCCTTGTGGCTAAATAGGCAGCTTGCCTGGTGAATAAATCATCAATTAATACACGAGCGGTACCTAGGTGGTAAAAAATCTAAACAAATAACAAACTAAGAAACAAGATGGTTTTTTGAGCATGGGCAAGAGAGAACGACAGCTCGCCTGGTGGATAAATCGAGAAATTAGCACTGTCTAGCGTGTTGTTTGTTAATTAATACGCAAAGATCAACTAGGTGTTGAAAATGTAAATAAATGACAAACGAAAATATCACGAAGATGGCTGCATAAGATGGAATGAGCAAAGGTGAGGCGGTAAGGGGGTCGAACGAACATAATAATTTGTGTGTGTGGAAGGGAGTCAAGCGCGTAAGTAATTATCCAACGAGAATCTATAATAGGGGTTGTGGGTATGGAGCAAACGCGACTAATTCGTCAAACGATGGAGAGTAATTGATGGAGGGTTGCGGCAATTGGGTAATTATATATATTTGAAGGGGGGAGTTTTTTTCTCAGTCGTCTGCTGGACGCGGTGCAGGGGGAACCTCCGGAGATATAGTTTCTTTTAGATTATTGTTATGGTAGTTTTTTATTAAAACATATTTAACAATAAAATTGTAATAGTACTTTTTAAATAATTGTAATACAGTTTTAAAATTAAAGGTTTTTATAATAACATTTTAATAACATGTTTTTAATATTTATTGGTAATAAATTGTTAAATGTTATTTGTTATAAATGTAAGGCTTTTTTTGGCTTTAAGGTCAAATGTCACTGGTGTCAAGATCGAAGGTCATGGCCAAGGTCACCAATATTGAACATGGCGGACAAGATGGCCGCCGGGGGACTGGAATTACAGAGCATGAACAGTTACGGCGCTCTGGTCCCCCGTCCCCTTGGCTCAGAACGCAGATAATTATACTAATCATTATAATATTTTTGTAACGCATAGCAATTGCTGATATGATGAACATCGCCACAAGGAAAGTAAAAATGTCGAAGAATATCTCAGTTCCACGCTTATATAATACACAACTCTAATTCCAGTACTTATGAGTACGGCTATAAATCAAAGGTAGATTTCAAGGAATGAAACCATCTGTATAACATTTTTAAACAGTCAAGCTCTTAAAATGATTTGTAGGTTTTTTGTCGCTAAATTGCTTCCCTGGCATTGGTATATTCTGATAAGTGTACGTTAAGTCAAAAACATTGCGAAATCAATCATTCACAGCAAATCCCAAGAACACAATGAGGTGAAAATGGCTACACCAAGAATATGTAGAAAAATACTAGTTTTTTCTTGGAAAAAGTTTCAGCAAGTGTCACAGCGAACTGCAAGAGACGAATTAAACATTGCTTTATCATTACGATTAAAAAATATACTCCTATTTCCGACAGTTACTGTTGACGTGCAATTATACGTAATTTATGAAAATAAAAAGAATGGATTTAACCAGGATTTGAATCCAAAATATTTTGACACCAGGTTGTCGCCTTACCAAATGAACTACCGCGCCGATGTTATCTCGAGGATATTCATGAGGAAGGGGGGAGGGTGTATTTAAATATTTAACCGAAAATGTGTTGTTTGAAATTGTATGCAATTTCTTTCTTCTTTTTTTTTAAATTCAATTGGTGACATTAGGATTGTCTATATAAATAGTATGTATGAATGCACTCCGCTACATTTCGTGCAGTGTAAACGTCAAAGCCGAGCGCCATGATAAGTACGGGAAAATTGAGTGAAAGTCTGAATGTGCTTGTAAAATACCATTATTAATCACGAAAAACACATTTGAACAACTATATTTGATTGCTTTCGTTCGTTTATATGTTGATCTATTTTATCTGTTTATAGAAATGTTTACTTAAAAACAGTCAATATAACCAAGCATAATACAGATACAGCTACGTCTCAGGAAGTTTACAAATGTTCATTGTAGCAACTGGCTATCGACAATTAAGTTGTTATTCTGTACAATCATGACTTTAGTTTTGCAAACTTTGTCAGTTAAAAATAAAAATAAAAAACGCAAAAGAGAAGCTGGGTTTGTCTGCGCGCTTCTTTGTTATTTGTTCCTGTAGCTTTTAGACGACTATGACATGTATACATAATGCCAGTTTTAGAAAGTATTTGCTTTTCCCGCAAATATATTTGTAGTTGTTCTTACGCTCACAGACTGCCAGAGGCGGAGTAGTGTTCTGGAAGATATTTCAGTCTACTTTACGACCAGTAAGAGTCTCTAGACAATGCGTGGTGGAATGTACTGTTAACGCCCCTAATCCATATTCCATTGCGTTTACTCAATTCGTATTCCACACGCTGACCACGCTGTGAGCACGAACGGTTTTGGAACTTATGATGGGAGCAGCTACATGAGCAAAATGGGTAAGTGGCATAGACAGCTTATTTTCTTTTTTGTGAGCACTACATACTGAAATTATAAACTGTATTCACGTCTCCGCATGAAAGTTTCAGTAGTTGAAAATGACCGTTCCTCATAAATACGTGAAAATTCTTAAATCTTGCAATTGTCAGTAATTCCATGCATTGCTACAGGACTTCGCAAAGGAAAATGGACTGCAAAAATACCAATTTCCTGAAACTATAGGTAGTAAATATAATGTGAAAGAAACATTTCCGGTGTTTTGTGTTACTGTGCACATGAACTACCAATGAATATTTCTGATTTTGGAGTAAATAATTTAATGTTTTTCGTCAACTTTATCAGTTTCTAAGACTCTTAACTGATGCGGATTCAGCGATAAAGGAACAATTATTAATCACGTCCTAAGATAAAGGATCTAATTAATTAAGGTTTTTGGAAATGTATTGAACACATTCTTCCAGGTAACCCTTGGGCTAACTACATAACATTACACTCTTTGAACATTTTATGTTGATTACATTAATGACTTTGCTATCATTCTTAAACAGATTTTTAGTGCCGAAAAAGTTGATGTCTTTACAAAAATATTTTTTAATAAAATTAATTTGTTTATTGTTTATTTTTTAAATGAATTTACACATTCGAATTTTTTATTTATGATTGGGCTGTGACGTTTGAAACGCTAATTCTCACTAATCCATTCCCCTGAACACAGTTGTGATATTAAAAGTAGCGTCGTATTGCCTTGTGCTGCAATATTCTATCTTTTTGCTCTGTTTTAATGCTGTGGCGTATTAGGTCAATCTAAGACGTACGGAGATACAAGTAGACTTTTTTTCCTTGAATTAAAAAAGATACTATACATTTTTATGGTTTTAACAGAATACTGTCCTGGATATAGCGTGTAATTTTTTTAAAATTATGTTGCAGACGAGTATGAATGTAAATTATATGTGAGTTTATCTCGTTGAACGGAATGAGTAATATACAAGTCACTTCAGAATTACTTTAACATGTGCATGTTGATCATAAGAATACGTTGTTCCATGAGATTTAATAGCATTTTAAAGACCAGAGTCTATAATGGAAAACATTCAGTTTGTACGAAATATGCCCTCTTTACACTTTCACGTGAAAAGGAGGAACAAAGAAATGATGAAGTAACGTCAATCACTGTGAAAACTGAAATTCATGAGGAAGCAGAAGCTACAAATGTAATATTATTTTTGCTATGAAAGTGATGATTTCTCCGACATTTTATCAAATCTCCCCAATGCGCTCGTGGGAAAAACTTGCATTATTTTAAGATAATATAATACCGTGGGAACATAGGCTATGTATTTCCGGATGACCCAAACAAACAAGTTCACAGGTTTACAGTGTTGTTCGTTTCAAAAATATCTACAGTTTATTTCCTCACGAAAGGAGAAAAGCAGAAAGGAAAAGGTTATTTTTAATCATTCTATTAGGAATTGCTCATTGACAACAAACCGCGCTTGACACTTTTTAGTTATGAATATATACAGCAAGTCAAGTCCCTACTACCTTCAGCGATTCTTATTTATTGACAACAACAAGGTATTTGTTTTTACAAATACATCGATGTAATATGATGCTACAGCATAATTTATAAAAAATTGCAGTTTTTTAGTGATTTATGCACTATCACACTAATAATTTTAAAAAATTACACTACGACGACTTCTACGTTTTTGGAAAACGCATCCTGTTCATAAATCTTAGACATATTTAACAACAATGGATAATTAAAATATTTACCATTGTAATCCACATTACTAATAAAATAATTTTTGATATAGGTTGAAAATAAATACGTTAAAAGTGTATGTTAGTGATAACAAAATAATGCATTCGTTGGCACATATGCTACTGCAGCGCTTTAGGTCTGTAATAATTTATGTTCTCTCTATCATATCCATATATACACTGCCGGACAATGAAACTAACGCACAAAGAAGGATGCATCGTACGGTACTGCATTTTTATAGAGGTAGTGATACAGATAATGCACGTGATGCATATGATCGCAAACCAGAGCAGCAGGACAATCGATATATGGATATGTGGTACGTCTTCTGGTCATCTTCAATAGTGTCGCACCCCTCGCACTGCGATACACGCTGCAACACGGTCGGCANCTGTGGTACGTCTTCTGGTCATCTTCAATAGTGTCGCACCCCTCGCACTGCGATACACGCTGCAACACGGTCGGCAGGAAGTCCAGTACACCCCGGATGTTGTCCTGGGGATATCGGCCCACAATTGTTGAACGGTGTGTTCTAAATCACTGATACTGTGGCACGGCAGCAGCTGGCATTTAAACTGGCCCCACCCATGCTTGATTGGGGACATTTCAGGGGAGTGGACAGGACATGGCAGTGTTTAGACATGACGGAGGGAGTCCTGGGCGACCCATGCCGTATGCGGTCGGGCGTTATCCTGATGGACCATCACACCTAGAATCCTGGCTAGAAATGGGAGCAGATGGAGGCGCAAGATCTCATACACGTACTTCTGGGCCATCTATGTTTCACGAAACACTACGAGAGTGGATCGGCTGTCGTAGGCTATGGCTCACCAGGCCATAATACCTGCCGTGGGGGAAGTGTGGTACTCGATATCGATATTGGCATTGTGACATTCACCGGGGGCCCTCCACACCTGTGTGCGATGATCATCAGTCCCTATAACGAAGCGACACTCGTCACAAAAACCACATACTGCCAGTATGTGGCGTTCCTCATTGCTCTGGCCTGGCACCACTGCAAACGGAGCCGCCGCTGTTGCAGAGTTTATGGCGGCACACGTAATGGGTGCCGGGATCGCNGGCCTGGCACCACTGCAAACGGAGCCGCCGCTGTTGCAGAGTTTATGGCGGCACACGTAATGGGTGCCGGGATCGCGTATTCGCCTCAGCAAGGCGTCGGGAAATGGTTTGTGGATACACTGGAGCCCCGACACTAGCCAGTATCGCGGACTGGGTCGCCATGGCATCCATCCACGCTTGACGCACGATAANATTCGCCTCAGCAAGGCGTCGGGAAATGGTTTGTGGATACACTGGAGCCCCGACACTAGCCAGTATCGCGGACTGGGTCGCCATGGCATCCATCCACGCTTGACGCACGATAAATCGATCCTTTCGACTGGTAGTCGACCTCGCCCGTCCTGGCCCGGTCCTCCGGGTATGAGTGCCTTCACGTATCCACTGCTCCCAAAAGCATTGGGCAGTATGGTCTGAACGAGCCACGTAGTGGGTTATATGGCGATACGACCACCCTGCGGTTTTCAGCCTGATTATGAGGCCTCTCAAAGTCCGTCAATTGCGTAAAGTGATGTCTTTGGTGTCTTCCCGGCATTCTTCTTCACTATACAGAATCTCCCATAATGCGCTCAAAAGAACCACACCATGTGAATTCTGAGCGAAAATGGAGACGAAAATGTTAGGGGCAAAATGTCGTACGATGACATTTTTCGTTCACAATGTGGCAACACAGCACGGAGTTAGTCCCCTATTGCGCTCCACTGATATCGTAATACCATGGGGATGCTGTATCTCACAGTATCTCAATCACACATGCATCGTAATACTGGGATGCATGTGTGATTGAGATACTGTTCTTCCTCTTATTATTGTATGGTGATAATATCTGTAATACGTGAATGTTTATTCCATATCTGCACATTAAATGTGGGGATGTAATTGTATCTGTTTTAGTTGATACCAATATGCACACGTCCATATTTGTAAAGCGAACGTGACAAGGGTACATTACGAAACCAATCTGTCAAACGATACCAATGTAACAACTGTTTTAACTGATCTTACATCAAACCTACTGCTGTCCTACCGCAAGTGTACCACGCTTCCGATNTCTCAATCACACATGCATCGTAATACTGGGATGCATGTGTGATTGAGATACTGTTCTTCCTCTTATTATTGTATGGCGCTAATATCTGTAATACGTGAATGTTTATTCCATATCTGCACATTAAATGTGGGGATGTAATTGTATCTGTTTTAGTTGATACCAATATGCACACGTCCATATTTGTAAAGCGAACGTGACAAGGGTACATTACGAAACCAATCTGTCAAACGATAACAATGTAACAACTGTTTTAACTGATCTTACATCAAACCTACTGCTGTCCTACCGCAAGTGTACCACGCTTCCGATNCCAATGTAACAACTGTTTTAACTGATCTTACATCAAACCTACTGCTGTCCTACCGCAAGTGTACCACGCTTCCGATGCGATGTTTCCAGACACTCAAATTCAACTGCCGATTAGGGCGTAACGCAACACTTGGCATTATGTTGACCGCAATATAATAAATGAGCTTCGAATACTTGTTGATTTCACGTCCTGGTATTCCTATGTATGTTACGTAAACTAAACGCTGCTAAAATATTCGGACTGGACGGAATTTGAACCCGCGTCCATAATATGATTGACGGCCAGAACAGTGGTAGTACGATATCAGTGGAGCGCAAGAAGGTACTAACTCAGTGCTGTGTAGCCACATTGTGCACGAAAAATGTCATCGTACGACATTTTGCCACTGACATTTTCGTCTCCATTTTCGCTCAGAATTCACATGATGTGGTTCTTATACGCACGTTCTGGGACATTATGTATACGCTAGCTTAGCATAAGCCATTTGCGGTTTCTTCTCACTTTTCTGAAGCACTGCTAAAGTTCTGCTTTTGGTTACCGATTACATATCCTTCCGCTACATGTAAACATAAACACTGTCACGTGATTTCTACGTTTTAACTGTCAAATATTTTATTTACTATTTTAAACTGTTCAGGGAGTTCTGTCATATTTCAAAAACAATTTCGTACAAATGTTTGCAATTAAGGCCTATGACCATATCTAGGTCAGCTTTATGGCTTTTTAACAATGTCTGTATTAACTACAATTCTTGCGGTTAATATTTTACATATTGTTAACATATTTGTGTCATACAAGATATAGCACATTACACATAATACACGTTAATATTTTGCCGCAACTGTGTTTAATCTTGTTACAGCTGTGGGGAAAGAACTGCATTATTTAACCTCTCATTATTGATNTATTTTGCCGCAACTGTGTTTAATCTTGTTACAGCTGTGGGGAAAGAACTGCATTATTTAACCTCTCATTATTGATCTGTGGTGGGTTATTTCGTTAGAAGGACGGCCTCAGTTGGAATAAATATTAAAACGAAGAAGCAACGAGTCCAATAAAAAAGACAGTAAATTCAAGCACGCAACTCAAGTCGCTTATTCTTTGTATGTGGCAGCGACAAACTTAAAAAGTAGAGGTGATCATGCACACAAATAGTCCTATAGTAACTTTTATTCCGGTCATATTTATTTGCATAGGTACTTAGTTTTTACTAGTTTTATTTAATGGTAATTATCCAGAATAGGGGCTTTTCCGGAAAACGGAAAAATAATACCTGTAAATGGTATACAGGATGGAACTGAACTCCACCGACAAACTTCGGCAGGTGATTCCTCATCAAAAAATAGGTCGGAAATATATACACGATATATAGCCTAAGTCTATTTCGAAGGGGCGAAAACCGCCATTAAAAGTGTAGTAGATGCAGATTTTTTTTTGCTAGTAACACAGCCAGGATGAACGATAAATGTCTGAGTTTCCAGATACTGCATTATTAAACGACGAAGTACAAAGCACAGAAATATGGGCTTCAATATCAACCCCCATCCTTGAAAAGTGAGGGGTTGGCGGCACATTTCTGCAAATAAAAATGTAACTGAACCACTTTGTTGGTTGTTTCCTGTGGATTTGTAATCTACCGTACATGGTGAACAAAAATTACTTCTTGTGTTTTTAAGCTAAATGCTGATGTTTTAGAGAAATTAATAAATAATATTGTAACTATGAATCTCAACGTCTGGCTCATTGCAACACATTTGATGTTGGTGCATGATGTTGCTGTTCTAAACTACACCATGCAATGTTGTAACAAGCCTTGTGTCATATGTTATACATACCTTCCCCAACGAACTATCGCTGATGTGCAAGTAGGGCCCGTGGTGGCGCAGTGGACAGACTGCTCGCTTCCTGCAAAAGCTAATTTGACTCGATTCCTGGCGGGGTCGACACGAATATTCGTATCTGGGAAATGTGACAGACGTTACCATTGGCCAGTGGGGTTTTTTTTCTGGGCGTACCCGTTTCACCACCCTGTAATTTTGCCATTGCTCCATCTCCACGCCACGTTAATTTCATCGACATGAATTAATTTCTCGAAAACGGCGGCATTTAGATTAAAAACACAAGACAAAATTTTTGTTCACCATGCACGGTAGATTACAAATCTACAGGAAACATCAAACAAAGCGGTAGAGTTACATAAAAGTGGTGCCAACGCCTCCCATTTCATGAATGGTGGTTGATATTGGAGCCCATATTTTTGTGCTTTGTACTTCGTCGTTTAATATTACAGTATACAGAAACTCAGACATTTGTCATTCATTCTGGCTGTGTTACTAGCAAAACACATTTACTCCAACTACGTTTTCTTGGGTGATTACACCCCTTCGGAATAGACTTAGGCTATAGGTTGTATATATATTTTCTACATATTATTTGATGAGGAATCACCTGCCGAAGTTTGTTGGCAGANTTGTGAGGATGTCTATAAAAACAAATCTCCAACATTCCTGATCCCGGCTTTGCTGTAATAGGTTGTAATGCATACCCATACATAAATTAGACTAAAATAAAATTTTCTTCAGCAGACGTAACTTGTTTAACAAATGCGTTGCCGTCTTTAGTTACATCAGTATTAAAATTACCGATATTACGAAAAATTGGTCTAGGAACATAACGTCTTCTCCTCATGTAGCGTTGTCGACCCATGGAGACGTTGTGAACATTAATTGAGGTTCACGATCTTTATATACAAGACATCATCTGCTGGAAGACATACCATCTCAACGAGACAGTCGTCAACCAGAGTAGAGTAGTTAGCATAGCACAAACACCAGTACTATATTCAAGAAGGAAAATGAAGTTTGAATTGGGAGACACCATCTGGATGTTCAGAAAACTAGTTGGTACAACAGGAAATGTACATATGTTGGGACATTGTCAATATGTATATTTATCTTAATATTAATTTTTATTTTTTTTTATTTATTTTTTTATTTCAATTCCAACAAAATGGCTGAGCCCCAGCGAGCAGGGAGGTTCACTTCAAAGGTCATGGTCATTTCAAATCGGATCGCCGGCTGTATATCTTAGGTTAAGATGACCTTGACAAGTCGTGATGTGTCGAGCGCTACCGGAAGTTCGTATCAGTTGCGCCGGATGTACATCCGCTGATAATTTTACCTTGCAGCCGCAGTGCCTAAGCTTACTGAGCACTGCTGCGGAGTTTACTGTAGTAGTACAGATCGTCATTGTGCAACAGTGCAGCGCTCGTATATAAAGATCGTGAACCCCAATTAATGTTCACAACGTCAGGAAATAGGAGCCGAGCGTACCCGAGCGTACCCCTCTCCACCACACGCCACTGCTAAATGCCAATGACCAGTGACAGCTCGGCTCAGTGATTTACGAGACACCTCAGTCTGCGTGTGTTGTTGCATTATGTGAGTGTTCACGTGCTGTGAGATTTGAATTGTCGTAGTTGACTTTTGATATAGTGTGATTTGAGTGAGAGAAGATACCGGTCAAGATGAGCTCAGCAAACAAGCGCAAGTACATATAATTATGATTATATCGAATATGGGTTTCTTTCTATGCTTAAAGATCATGCCGAACACCCTCAGTGTGTTATTTGCTATGAAGTATTAAGCAATGATGCCATGAGGCCTAATCGTCTTGAAAGACATTTGTCAACCAAACACACCTCTTTAAAGGACAAACCAAAGGGGTTTTTTGCTGCAAAATCTAAACATTTAAAACGCATGAAGTTGGATAGTACTGGATCTACTGCTCAGTCATCTGAAAAAGTGCTTGAAGCTTCATATGAGCTATCACTTCTTATTGCTAAGGAAAAGAGAAGCCATATTATTGGAGAGACGCTTGTTAAATCGTGCATGTTGAAGGTAGCTGATATTATTCTTGGAACAGACAGTAGGCAAAAATTATCTCAAATACCACTTTCAGACAACACTGTAAAACGTCGCATTGATGATATGGTCGAAGACATAAAAAACCAGGTAGTTGATGCAATAAAACAATCACAGTTTTTTGCTATTCAGCTAGACGAGAGTACAGACATAGCACAATGTTATCAGTTAATTGTATATGTTCGATATATTGAAAACGAAAGAATGAAAGACGAGCTACTGTTTTCTGCGGAGTTGGTGACCACTAAAAAAGCTGTTGATATGATGAAAGCAGTGTCAGATTTTTTTGACAAATATGAACTCTCGTGGCAAAAACTGATGGGCGTATGCACAGATGGCGCCCTTTCAATGCTTGGTTCTCGCTCAGGCTTCGTGCAATTGGTAAGAGAGAAAAATGCTGATATGACTGGGATTCATTGTTTTATACATCGTCAAGCCTTGGCAGCCAAAACGCTTCCAAACGAACTCAATGCTGTCTTAAAATTATGTATTAAAATAGTGAATTACATAAAAAAAACAGTGCATTAAATACTTGACTGTTTCAAACTCTTTGTGAAGATTTAGGAAGTGATCACAAAACACTGCTATTTCATACAGAAGTACGCTGGCTCTCCAAAGGAAACATGCTGGCAAGATTATTTGAGCTCCGAGATGAAGTAATCACCTTCTTGGAATATCAGAAGCAAAATGAGCTAAGTGTGGACTTCAAAAAACCAAGTGCTTAAGTAATGTTGGCTTATTTGTCAGACCTCTTTGACTCGTTGAACAGCCTCAACTTAAAATTGCAAGGTAGAGACTCAAATATAGTTACTCATCGTGATGCCATCAAGATGTATATTGAGAAATTGCAACTTTTGAGACGCAAAATATCAGCAAACCCCTGAAGTTATTCAAATTTCACCAAAGTATTGTCAATCTCCGAAAAAACACGCTTCAAGGAGGTCTTTGAAGGATCACATTTGAAAACCCAAATATCAAACCATTTGGAGAACCTCACTGAAGTGTACAGGAAATACTTCCCAAACACTTGTGATGAGAATATTTACAGATTGTCAACTGGCCCATTCAATGTCAACATAGACTGACTGCCTGAAGCACTGCAAGAAGAAGGTTTGGAAATAAAAAATGATTCCTCTGCCAAATATGACATTGACAAAATGGACAAATCATCATTTTGGATAAACTACTTCAAAGTGTATCCCAGTGTATCACAGGAAGCTCTTCGATTATATTTGCCTTTTTCAAGCACCTACTTGTGCGAAAAAGCATTTCCAACACTTGTGGCAGTAAAAACTAAGTATCGGAACAAACTTGATGTTTTTAGTGACTTGCGTTGTGCCCTTACTAAAACGCAACCAAGAATAGGCATACTAGTTAAAAAAAAATGCAAGCTCATCCATCACATTAACTTTTTTTTCTCTTACCGGTACTTCTTTAACTTAAATTGAAACTTATAATGTTGTATCTTGTGACAGTAAAAATTAATGTTTTGTTTTCAATGTAATTCTTTTTTTTTTTCATAGGCCCATACAATTTATTGTGTAGGAGGGGAGGGGGCGTGGGAGGCTTTAATTTCAACAGGAGGGGGCGTGGTACAAAAACTTTTGGGAACCCCTGCTGTATATGGTCATTACTTAATCACACTTATAGGAATTGTATTGGGGCTTCATGTAATTTGCAGTATATAACATTAATTGTGATGACGATGAAAGCTACGAATTTCTGGGTGTTTATGACGTAAAACACGTAAAATGAATGTCAAATATATTTATTTCGAGTCGCTGAATCGTATTAAATGCGAGAACACCTCTGGAAACGAAACGATGCGCCGCAGCACAAATAACATTAACACAGATCGGTTTAAAAACTCTGTATTTCAAATAAATAAGTACATAAACTCTGCAAGGCACCCTTGAGGGATAATTTAAATTAAGTATCACATAGAAAAAACCTTAAATTGTGCAAAATCATTGCAATCAAATTCCCTCTTGATCACAAAAAAACTTGATTAATTGATCGCAAAACTTGATGAATATACACAATTGAAATACAACTTGCAAAGACTAGAAATAAAATATTAATATATTCCAATCTTTAAATAACGATTAAAACAATTAATAGAAAAACTTGACTAGATTCCACTTCATGGCCAACTGGAAAGAAGGGCAGCAATTTAAGACTCCGTTTCTTAAAAATGCATAAACTAAAATTACTATTTAAAAAATTATTGTTTCGGTGGAGGCAGTCAAACGACCCATCCATGCTTCAACTGAATAAAACTGTTGCAAACTAACCACATTTTTAAAAAAACGTGAAACAGCCCAACGCGAGAGTCGTGGACACCACAAATAATTAAAAATGACTACATCTTGGGCGGCGAACGAGACAATGCACGACACGTTAAAACAAGGGGACATGGTAGCACGACGTTTTAGTTTAACCAAAACCGCAATTTGGAAAAATAAAACTATGCCAAGACGAACACAACTATGCCACACAAAACACTAAAATATTTCAAAAGAGCCCAACAAACGCACAGAAAACGTTGTCTATGACCCACCGTTAATTACGCCCTAATGCTCGGCGCCTCAAGCAACAAGTATAATTCATGTGAGCCACATCGCGGCATCTACGTCCAGGAGGACAAGTGTGGCAGTTAACCATCTCGATGTTCCCTAGCAGGCGACACGATCAGGTGACGGCAGGGCGCAGAAAAGGAATAGCCGNCTCTTCGATTATATTTGCCTTTTTCAAGCACCTACTTGTGCGAAAAAGCATTTCCAACACTTGTGGCAGTAAAAACCAAGTATCGGAACAAACTTGGTGTTTTTAGTGACTTGCGTTGTGCCCTTACTAAAACGCAACCAAGAATAGGCATACTAGTTTAAAAAAATGCAAGCTCATCCATCACATTAACTTANGCATACTAGTTAAAAAAAAATGCAAGCTCATCCATCACATTAACTTTTTTTTCTCTTACCGGTACTTCTTTAACTTAAATTGAAACTTATAATGTTGTATCTTGTGACAGTAAAAATTAATGTTTTGTTTTCAATGTAATTCTTTTTTTTTTTCATAGGCCCATACAATTTATTGTGTAGGAGGGGAGGGGGCGTGGGAGGCTTTAATTTCAACAGGAGGGGGCGTGGTACAAAAACTTTTGGGAACCCCTGCTGTATATGGTCATTACTTAATCACACTTATAGGAATTGTATTGGGGCTTCATGTAATTTGCAGTATATAACATTAATTGTGATGACGATGAAAGCTACGAATTTCTGGGTGTTTATGACGTAAAACACGTAAAATGAATGTCAAATATATTTATTTCGAGTCGCTGAATCGTATTAAATGCGAGAACACCTCTGGAAACGAAACGATGTGCCGCAGCACAAATAACATTAACACAGATCGGTTTAAAAACTCTGTATTTTAAATAAATAAGTACATAAACTCTGCAAGGCACCCTTGAGGGATCATTTAAATTAAGTATCACATAGAAAAAACATTAAATTATGCAAAAGCATTGCAATCAAATTCCCTCTTGATCACAAAAAAACTTGATTAATTGATCGCAAAACTTGATGAATATACACAATTGAAATACAACTTGCAAAGACTATAAATAGAATATTAATATATTCCAATCTTTAAATAACGATTAAAACAATTAATAGAAAAACTTGACTAGATTCCACTTCATGGCCAACTGGAAAGAAGGGCAGCAATTTAAGACTCCGTTTCTTAAAAATGCATAAACTAAAATTACTATTAAAAAAATTATTGTTTCGGTGGAGGCAGTCAAACGACCCATCCATGCTTCAACTGAATAAAACTGTTGCAAACTAACCACATTAAAAAAAAACGTGAAACAGCCCAACGCGAGAGTCGTGGACACCACAAATAATTAAAAATGACTAAATCTTGGGCGGCGAACGAGACAATGCACGACACGTTAAAACAAGGGGACATGGTAGCACGACGTTTCAGTTTAACCAAAACCACAATTTGGAAAAATTAAACTATGCCAAGACGAACACAACTATGCCACACAAAACACTGAAATATTTCAAAAGAGCCCAACAAACTCACAGAAAACGTTGTCTATGACCCACCGTTAATTACGCCCTAATGCTCGGCGCCTCAAGCAACAAGTCTAATTCATGTGAGCCACATCGCGGCATCTACGTCCAGGAGGACAAGTGCGGCAGTTAACCATCTCGATGTTCCCTAGCAGGCGACACGATCAGGTAACGGCAGGGCGCAGAAAAGGAATAGCCGCCGCCATTGTGCATCACCGGGACGCTACTCCCTCAGCGCGGGGGAAGTACAAGCCCTTGTGAGGGCTCTTGTCCTCCCAGTCGTTTAGCATGTCTAGCACCCAGGTTGGGGACAGCTAGCCTGTCCCGCCTGGCTGTTGATCAAACTGTTTATACTGCGGTGAAGCCAGCAGTCATTTTTGTTGAAAGGACCCCTGGGTAGCGCCAGGGGGACTGGTACCCATTAACTGTTTCCTCTCCTCCCCTGCCTGTGGAGGGATAGAAGAGGAATGAATCCTAAAAAATCTGGAATTTTAAAATTCAGAACTTGTTAAGAACCGCCGCGAAGACCGAGGTACTTCGTTGCGGTTTTGATTTTGTTAAAGCGAATTCTAAGCCGAAATATTGCAGTTTGTCTGGAAGATGGTCTAGCAGGCAAGGCCTGCAAATTTAAGTTAATAAATAAATAAATAGTTGTATATTTGTTCAATCGTTGTGACTTTAAGTTCTCAGCAATTAATTATAATATTTGTTTGACTTTAGTATTTGTTATTTGGTATATAATAAAAAATAATGTGTATAATATAACATTTTGTTAAAATATATGTGAAATTAACATATAAAAATATATATAATATGTAAATATATCGAAGTTATGTTGTGTTTAAACTCGTAATGTGTTGTGTGTTTTTGAATTTAATATAATTATTTGGAACCTGCTGGAAACATAACGATAGTTAATCCCAATATAATAAGTTTTGTTGAAATTACTGGTATTCTCAATTGTTGTGATGTTGGCCGACAGTGTGCGGAGGGCGCAGGAGTGTAGAGACGCCGAGGCGGTGTTTACGCAGCGAGAGCTGCCGACCGAATGAATGAATGAATGCGCGGCAGTTTTATTTTTTATTTTTTCTAACCTACTTTAAAACGATTTGTTATTTGGGTCCGCGGTAGGTACGAGGGATTAATGCGTCTCAAGGCGGAACCTCATACGCTTAAAGGACAGGGAATTTCATGCAAAGAAAGTGTGCATCTTAGCGAAGAGGGATATTGGCAGCCATGGCCGTAGTTGAGGCCATGGACTACATCCCTAAGGGGGCGTATAGCAAAGCTATAGTTAAAGAAGGGAGAGGGGAAAAACCGGCATAGACACCGTAAAAACCCTCTCGACAGGAAAGAAGTTCAAAACTCATCATGCATTAAAAAATGCTAAAGGAGACAGCAGGTTAAGGGTAACATGCTTTTTAATGTTGGGTATGAAGCTCTAGAAGAGAAAGTGGCTGTGGGCGCAAGCGCCCTTGGGGTATATAACTGCTGTCAATATTTCTGCGCAGGCTGCCTGCACAATAATATTAACAGCAGCTACAATTGCAGGGCCATCCTGCTTCTCGTCATGTGCGTCGGCAACTGGGCAGCTCAATCGTGGCACCGACTCCATCTTCCCTCTTCCGCGCTGACATCAGGATCTCCACGCCGTGGGTGAAGGTGGGGAGTCCTGACCGGGGAGCCACCCTCTCCCTCTTCCTTCAAAATAGTCCGTCGGTCTGGGGTGAGCACTGGCTCGGCGGGACATCCAGGACCTACCAGGCTGGAGGCGAGTGCAGCTGGCCCAGGCGTGAAGGCTGACGGCAGGAGCTTCCGACGTCCGACGCATTCCAGGTCCAGTCCTCACGCATCCGCAGTCGGCAGCTCGCAGAATCCAGCAGTGAGGTTCGCTACACTTCGCACTTTTAAGCACCTCGGGATCCCCCTCCCGCCTTGATCATTGAGCTGCCTCCCGCAAGATGCGCTTCGCCATCTTCAATTGAGCCACACAGGCCCCGACGTCCACGACGATGGCGCTGTCGCACCGGCCAGTTGGTCCGCGGGCTGGTATTTGAATATTCCCAGCCACTCCAGAGCCTGGAGATCCCCCACTGTCCTAGAGCTCCACTGCCCCCTCTACCACCACGAGACACACGAGGTCATGGAACGCAGTTCCTCTCCTCCGTAATCGAGCATCAAGCCGTGGTGCAGCTGCTTAAGAGCTCGCCTCCCACCAAGGCAAACCGGGTTCGATTCCCGGCGGGGTCACTCCCGGATTTTCGCACGTGGGAATCGTGCCGGATGATGCCACTGTTCGGCAAATTTTCTCGGGGATCTCCCCTTTTCCACACCCTTGCATTCCGATTCCGATGCTGCTTCATACTCANCTGTTCGGCAAATTTTCTCGGGGATCTCCCCTTTTCCACACCCTTGCATTCCGATTCCGATGCTGCTTCATACTCACCTCGCTTCACCCTCATTGGCTTTCAAGACCCCACTGTTAAGAGCCGCAAAAACCTCACCACTCAACATCATGTCTTAAAATGATTCAGCATACAAAGTATTTAAAATCTATATTAATTAAAAGTGAAAACTTTCCCCATTAAGAAATTTATTCTTGTCATTTATGCAAAATTCCATAATCAACCACAAAATATTTGTGCGTGAATAAAAACAAATGGGTTCGCTTGTGCCTACAATCTGCTGGAAGCAAATATATTTACGTAAAAATAAAATTTCACGACACCAACAATTATAGGTTAAAGTATGGTTTACTAGCTTGCCATCTCAGATGGCGAAGCAGGTAGTTTGGGCTTAACGTCTTGTTGACATCGAGGTCATTAGAGACGACGCAAGTTGCTCAGAGAAGCAGGAATCGGGGAAGGAATTGGCTATGGCTGGTAGTTACGGCCCATCTCAGAATTCGCCTTGAGGTATTTCGGAAAACTACGGAAAACCGATATCAGGATTTTCGGACCGGGACTCGAGCCCAGGCCTCCCCTAATGCGAGTCCAGTGGTTTCCCACTGCGCCAACCTTGCTCGGTCTCGAGTAGTAAGGAAAAATAGTGGCGAATTATATTAAAGGTGAACACATTTGCTATATGGCACACCGCAGGCAAACGTAACAAGAGAAAATAAAGTTTAAGTAGCTAATACATGCACAGAATATTTACGTAAAAATGAGAAACGCCCACGCGCGCTCACGAGCACAATGCATGTTAACTACCCATTTTTGTCCAGCACACAGAAACGTCACATACACACAATAAGGTCACAAATAAACAGTATTCGCCTTTTACGAGACCGATTTCACACACACACGCATAATGCAATACAGGTAGGAGAAGGGGAAATTCTTAGTATTGCTATAAATAAAACAGCTTGTCGATAATATATGCCACATGGTAATTCTCTTGCTATTGCAATGAGGTTTTCTCCAAACGTTTCTGCTTTTCCCGCCCTTGCGTTCCTTTTACAATTAACAGTTTAATCTGCGCATCACTTAATTTTCGTACCGGCGAACTTTGTCATTCGTGTACNGCGTTCCTTTTACAATTAACAGTTTAATCTGCGCATCACTTAATTTTCGTACCGGCGAACTTTGTCATTCGTGTACGGAGCATCCTCTTTAAACACCGGTAAAAATATTTCAAAGATGTAATTATATGCCACAAATAGTGCACTAAGGATCATACGATCACCTTTCACTAAAGAATTTTATTGTGAAAATAGATATAACATTGCTGTTTCCGTCGAACGTATGTTCGACTTCAAATACTCGCAGGCTCTTTTGTGCATGTTACGTCTCACAGCAAGAAATGTTAACTCAAACTCTCTTCTCTGCGAGCAAGCACACCTGCAGAATCGTAAATGCAGACTTCTATCAAAGTTTCTTACAAATACGTTTTTTTCGTGATTTGTGTCAGTAATGGATGAAAACGGTTTTATATAGTCGTTTGAAGTAGGTGTTATTTCCATCTCTGTCAACAGTTTCTAAATAAAATATANCGCTGTCAGCAGTTTCTAAATAAAATATACACTTATTTTAACATGTCCTATTAATAAGGCGATTCGAGGAAAAAAAGTTTGCATATTTTCCAAGAAATTTTTAATTGTAAAAATATTTATACAAGCTGAATTTCACCTACTTGTATACGTCCTTCGCTCTTCTTCTCTCTTTCTCTCTCTCTCTCTCAGGATCTCGGCGTTCGGTAAGGACAGAAGAGAGACAGTAAGTGCATATTCTGTTTGGTTTGCTTATGAATTTCTCAGTATCGCTCTCAAACCTTAACTATGCTTTCTATATTATGAGAATCAACTATCGGAAAGAGGCTCAAATCATGAGATGGAAGCAATAAATGCATGTTCTCTCTTTTACAAGATGGCTTTGTTAATTTGTGGGAACCTCGCACTGAGTTTTGCTTATGTTATTTCTTAGAGCAAACACATAAACAGCAAACCTATTTCCTGCCCCTCACAATGTGGCCTTGGTGATTCATCAAGCCCCTTGTGTTAAAGAAGAATTTCCCCTCTCTCAAGAGCTACGTTGCGTGTCCCACAAGTGCAGGTTGCTTGCTTGCAGTTGTTAAATACAGCGCAGGTGCAACTCTGGAAACCCGTCAGTAGTGCTCGCCCCGTGTCTGGCTGAAATTCCACCAACTTTGCCAGTATAGTTGGCAACCTTCAATTTTTACTGCATTTTATGACTTTGGTTTTTATCCTAAGTGCGTGCTAGTTTATCGTGTAAACAGCTCAGTGCATACTCTACGACATTCTTGGCCACTCGCCTCCCAGTAGCATCGTGTTGGTTTCTGCAATTAACATTTCGTCCTTTTAGCAGTCAGCCGATATATCCTTTAGAAAATATGTAGCAGGATGGTCCCTGAGAAAATAATTATGCACTGCTTGCTATATTCTTGACCAGGAGGCAAAGTCTACTCACAGGCGCGACAAGGAATTATGGTTTAGTAGTCTGTCTTTAAGACGTTTAAATTTGTTCATGTTTCTGCATTAAAAATACTGTATATACGAGTAGAATTAAAGAAACAATATTCGGAGAATTGTAATATAATCTCATTTCGCAAAAATACAGTTTTAAAACATGATTTTCAATGCTAGCTTTTCTCTTCACATTGAATAAAGGTAGAAAGTATCTCATATATTCTCACTTATTTTGTATAATAAACAGCTGAACGAAGCTCCTTGTTGGTTGAATTTAGGCCCATTCTGTATATGTATGCATATTTATGTGTTTATGTGTGTGTGTGTTTAAAATGAAGACAGAACTTACACAGACAGACGGCGAACACGACGAACAAGGTTGTAAAAACACGTATTATTTGCTTTGAAAAAAAAAAGCTAAATCATATTTAAAGTGGTGGAAATTTTACAAATAAAAATTATGACAATTTCATTTTTTACGCGTATCTAATTTACATAAAAGACTGTAACACCATTCACTCTGTTTTCATATTTTGTTAATCATGCAATTGTATTACCAATATTTTTAATTAAAATCAACGAAGCATTCCTTTACCTTATTGATAAGTATGCCTCAAAGACAAAGTACTAGTTTTGAAGCTAAAATATTTCGTGTGGAAATAACGTAATAAAATAACTTTTCTATCTCATGCCAAAAAAAAAGCAAATAAATGGTACATAAAATGCAAAGTACTGTTGAGATTATGCTAAATAAAAGCCACGAGCATACTTTACCATTATTCCATGAAGCATATACTTTTTAAGTCACTTGTTCTAAAAAATATTTGAAATTTTGTCACATTTAGTTATATGCAAGCCTAATAATTATACGTGTATTATCTTATTCATATTCCAAGAAAATTCCTTTGTAAAGAAACAGACTCCAGCTCACTCTGTCAATAATTTTAAATAGCCAATGAAAACTTTGCCGTTTGAGGTTTTTGAAGCTACTGGGATAGTCTGTTATTTCATAAAAGTTAAAGATTTGTCTATTAAAAACAAATACATTTATTAAAATGTTGTATACAATATGAAAAACACTATATTTAATTTTCCTTAATAAAACTAATTTTTCTAAAAGAGAAATATTGATGTATTTTTGGTGNTCATTTTCCTTAATAAAACTAATTTTTCTAAAAGAGAAATATTGATGTATTTTTGGTGAGAGAATGCAGAACGTAATATTGTCAGCCGGCGCCTCAAACTGTGATGGTTGTTACGTGTAATTGCGCCTAGGGACGACGTTCGTACGTATCAGTAGCGCTGTTGCTGTTTTAATCAGAGAGATTAATAATTGCTCAGGTGGGAAAGAGTCTGGAATTTATTTTTGCTTGTGCCATTAACTAATTTTTTTTAAATGTGGAGTGTGGCTTGTGCATGCTGTTTTCTTCGTAATCGTATTGTTTTTAATGCTAGGGAGCTCAGCAATTAGCGGTTAGTTTCGCAAATTTTGTTCCATACTTAATAGCGTAAACTATGTTTTTCAACGAGACGTGTTGTAGCCGTTTCCGACTATCAGCAGTTCCTTGCTGCGTTGCCTAGTAACTACGCATCTGAAGCGGGCAAGAGTATCATCTGGCAGGACAAAGACATCCTCAGAAGTTGAACAANTTGCCTAGTAACTACGCATCTGAAGCGGGCAAGAGTATCATCTGGCAGGACAAAGACATCCTCAGAAGTTGAACAAATGGCACAAGGAAAAGAAACGTGAAAAAAAAAAATTCGAAAAATGGCAGAATGAAGTATGGAGGGAGAAATGTACGCTGGAGAAGAGAAGAGAGAAGCGTCTATAAATTATTATTAGCATATTATCAAAGACAGTAATCTGTAGGGCACGAAGGCGTCGCGGTAAATCACGCAAGTGAGAGAAAGACAAGAGTAGGAGGGGGCAGGGAGCGAATGATTCATTTGTTAAAAGGCATGTAATTACGGAGGAGGGAAACTGATCAAATATTTTACCGAATAATGGCCTTGGCATGTGAAGGAAGCCCTGCGAGGGAGTGGCAGACAAGCATTGAAGAGGGACGACTTGAACTGCACGCAGCTCTCCGACCGGGCAAGCGGCATACTTCACAGTCCAGACATCGGCGTTCCTTATGCTCGTTTATTTGTTTCGCTCCTCGATCTGGCAGTGGAGGACGTGGCTGCACGGCGACGTGTAACCGTGAAAACTGAGTGCCTCCAGTGACCCCAGTCATACTGGTGACTATAATAACCATGCCGTGATCAGCATTACGTTTTTAACTGTTGGGAGCTTTAAAAAATTTTGAAGCACATTCAAAATTTCCATTATACAAAAGTTTATATGAGAACTTCAAATTTGTTTTTAGGTGAATTTTTGACAAGCGTGCATTTTCTTAGTTATATTAAAATTATTGCACCGATATGTTTAATTAGAATAATAGGAATTGCACGTACAGAATAAGAACTTCTCTAAGAAAAATCTGCAGAGAGAAATTTACAGAACTGGACTGTAAAAATTTCACTGGGCAACCGAAACCTACCTTCAATTAATATTAACAACGGTTGACTGGTATAGTGGTGACCGATAATTTTGATGTTACTATATAACAGAAAAATTTACCGAAAATTCTATAGATTTATTGCTTCTTTTGCAGAAAAATTAATTTATCTTGCGAATTGACATTTACATAGCGTACGATCGATATGAATCGACATTAGTGCGTACGAGAGCAAGCGTTTTATTTTGCGCTATCTCTATCATGTGAAAGCACAGTTCGCGCTAGCATTCGCGTACAAAATTGTACGACACAGTGCGTCTTTACATCTAATTGAATAATTTCAACCATTAATTTCAGTGCGGTACTTTTTTTGGGTATTAAAATTAACTTGTAGGCAANACATCTAATTGAATAATTTCAACCATTAATTTCAGTGCGGTACTTTTTTTGGGTATTAAAATTAACTTGTAGGCAAACTATTCCTTTGCGCTAAAATTTATTTGTAAACGTTAAATTTAAATTCAAAACGTTAATTTGCTACAGCCGTAAATGGGATACTCTTATCGTATGTATTTAATGGTAAGTATGTTTTTATATGATTTCATTGATAACTTTTTAGCATTCTAAATAAAAAATTATTAACATTTATTCAATGAAAAAATTATTAGACATTATTATCTACTGAAGGATTGGCAATACAGTCAAAAACGGAGGAAAGTTTACTGCCTCGTCGGAAAAATTGCACTAGACAAGAAATGACAGGAACACGCAGTTATAGCATAGCAATAGAATGTTTGGAGAAAGGTTTCTAATTTATCCTTACTGTGATGCTCATGATGTTTAAATAATTACATCTTTATACATTATTTTAAAGGAATTTTTCGCGTCAAAATATTTTTGATACACTAATATTGGGCATACAATCAATCGCACACATGCTATATATATTCCTTATGAGACCATATAAATGCGTGTTTACCACAGGAATACTTCAGCAAGGCTACCTTTTTACCTTTTAACAATACAAAAATTGTACACGACTGCTGTAGCAGCTAGAGCACCTACCGTTATATTTTATAAAGTTGTTTACAGCTGATGTGTGTTAGCGCAGTAGATGCCAGCTTCCACAAATGTTTGATATACTCTGCTTTTAGAGCCGGTTTTAAAGGAAAATATAAAGTGCCTATGAGAGTTTAATAAATTGCTCTACTCGAAGCGCAGACCACAGAATTTAAGATCGATGACAGGTACAGTACCTGTAGTCGTCCTAATTGACTCCAAAAATTATTAGATATCCGGATGGAAAAATGTATTAAGTGCTAAAGGGATACAGTCCGCCTGATTAGCTAGAGACGTATATTATATTTACACATATTTCTTGTCGAACACAAGACAATTTATGAACGCACAGAGAGATCGTAGCGNACATCTAATTGAATAATTTCAACCATTAATTTCAGTGCGGTACTTTTTTTGGGTATTAAAATTAACTTGTAGGCAACTATTCCTTTGCGCTAAAATTTATTTGTAAACGTTAAATTTAAAAATAAAACGTTTATTTGCTACAGCCGTAAATGGGATACTCTTATAGTATGTATTTAATGGTAAGTATGTTTTTATATGATTTCATTGATAACTTTTTAGCATTCTAAATAAAAAATTATTAACATTTATTCAATGAAAAAATTATTAGACGTTATTATATACTGAAGGCTTGGCAATACAGTCAAAAACGGAGGAAAGATTACTGCCTCGTCGGAAAAATTGCACTAGACAAGAAATGACAGGAACACGCAGTTATAGCATAGAAATAGAATGTTTGGAGAAAGGTTTCTAATTTATCCTTACTGTGATGCTCATGGTGTTTAAATAATTAAATCTTTATACATTATTTTGAAGGAATTTTTCGCGTCAAAATATTTTTGGTACACTAATATTGGGCATACAATCAATCGCACACATGCTATATATATTCCTTATGAGACCATATAAATAC
This sequence comes from Clitarchus hookeri, assembly GCA_002778355.1. NCBI lineage: Eukaryota > Metazoa > Arthropoda > Insecta > Phasmatodea > Phasmatidae > Clitarchus > Clitarchus hookeri. Next base: position 356,987 of record NQII01000909.1, on the reverse strand, counting down.
ATGTTTACCACAGGAATACTTCAGCAAGGCTACCTTTTTACCTTTTAACAATACAAAAATTGTACACGACTGCTGTAGCAGCTAGAGCACCTACCGTTATATTTTATAAAGTTGTTTACAGCTGATGTGTGTTAGCGCAGTAGATGCCAGCTTCCACAAATGTTTGATATACTCTGCTTTTAGAGCCGGTTTTAAAGGAAAATATAAAGTGCCTATGAGAGTTTAATAAATTGCTCTACTCGAAGCGCAGACCACAAAATTTAAGATCGATGACAGGTACAGTACCTGTAGTCGTCCTAATTGACTCCAAAAATTTATTAGATATCCGGATGGAAAAATGTATTGCTAAAGGGATACAGTCCGCCTGATTAGCTTGAGACGTATATTATATTTACACATATTTCTTGTCGAACACAAGACAATTTATGAACGCACAGAGAGATCGTAGCGAGCTGGTATGGTATTCGAGAGAGGTACTATCAATTATTGTCATGGCCTATCATTTTGGTGGCCAGTTTGTGTAAGGGCAANGGTATGGTATTCGAGAGAGGTACTATCAATTATTGTCATGGCCTATCATTTTGGTGGCCAGTTTGTGTAAGGGCAATGGTGATGGCGAATTCATGAGCGGAGTGTGAATACTTGAATAACAACAGTTATGATTGTTATTGATCCCAGATTATTAATTTAACCTGATACTACGGAATAACGCAAAAAAAAATGCATCGTACGACATAAAGGTGTCCAAGTAAACCCTCACTACTTTCGAGGGGGTAGTTCGAGCCCGCAAAAGGTAGCTGACCTTCAGCCCATCTGGGAAGGGAGGGAGGGGGCAGTAACGTTGAAATATCAATTGGGAACCCCCACTTTAGTGCAGATTCGGATTCTACGTCAATAATAGAGGAATATTTATTTTCAACAGTTTTTGCGANGGTATGGTATTCGAGAGAGGTACTATCAATTATTGTCATGGCCTATCATTTTGGTGGCCAGTTTGTGTAAGGGCAAGGGTGATGACGAATCCATGAGCGGAGTGTGAATACTTGAATAACAACAGTTATAATTGTTATTAATCCCAGATTATTAATTTAACCTGATACTACGGAATAACGCAAAAAAGATGCATCGTACGACATAAAGGTGTCCAAGTAAACCCTCACTACTTTCGAGGGGGTAGTTCGAGCCCGCAAAAGGTAGCTGACCTTCAGCCCATCTGGGAAGGGAGGGAGGGGGCAGTAACGTTGAAATATCAAATGGAAACCCCCACTTTATTGCAGATTCGTATTCTACGTCAATAATAGAGGAATATTTATTTGCAACAGTTTTTGCGAATCGTTGTAAATGGTGTAATCGGTGTAAAGAAAACCCTTGGTTATATCAATTGGGGACCGTCACGTTACATTCCAGAAGGAATCCGTGATGCTAACTACAACGTTTCCATTTTAAACATGTTGTTGGACCTGTGATACATGGCGCGACAGGCTGTGAAATGTATTTACGCTTCTAAATTTTTGTAAGGAGAACCCCCATGTCATAATATATTCTGCTTCAACAATGAAGAAACGTAATCGTTATGATTCGAATCATTCAGATGTAAATAACGTGTGCAGTGTCTCCCCTTGTCTCTCACCATCGGGGTGCTTGTATTCGATGAGTCCCCTTACCTCTCACCATCGGGGTGCATGTATTCGGTGAGTCCCACTGCCACTCACCATTTCGGTTCTTTTATTGGGTGAGTCCCAGTGCCTCTCTCCTTCAGCGTGCTTGTATTGGGTGATTCCCCGTGTCTCTCATCTTCGGGACACGTGTATTCGTTGAGTCCCCTTGTCTCTCAAAATCGGGATGCCTGTATTCAGTTAATCCCCTTGTCTCCCACCATCGGGGTGCTTGTATTCGGTGAGTCCCCTAGCCTCTCACCTTCGACGTGTTTGTATTCGGCTGGTCCCCGTGACTCTTACCATTGGGAGGCGTGTATTCGGCGAGTCACCTAGCCTCTCACCTTCGGAATGCTTGTATTCGGAGAGTACACCTACCTCTCACAATTGGTGTACTTGTATTTGGTGAGTTCCCTTGCATCTCACCATCGGGATATACGTATTTAGTAAGTATTCTTGCCTCTCACCATCTGAATGCATGTATTCGGTGAGTCCCATTGCCACTCACCATTGGGGTGCTTGTATTCGGGGAGTTCCCTTGCCTCTCACCTTTGCGTTGTTGGCACTTCGATATACACCTTATTTTCGAGGATATCGCATAGAAAGAAATCTAGTGATGTATGGTCTGGCGGTCTGGAAGGGTAGTTTACCGGACCACCTCTACCGATCCAGCATTAATTTTAATAGAAATCTAATATCACCCGTGCTGGTGCGTAATGTGCTGGACAACTGTCATGTTGAAATTAAATTGTCTATCGCTGTTTGACGCTTAGATCTGCAAGCAATGCCAGTAGGTCGTCTTGCAGAACATTTGTATTTTTCACCATTCAAGGAACCCTCAATAAATTAGGGACCAATGAGTTTGTGACCTATGATAACTCACCAAATGTTTACAGAGTATTGGCTATTTTGTACAATTTGTTGAGGATCTATACATTCCATGCCAACCTGTACCAGCAACACAAAAGTTCCTTTTTGTTACATTCCAGTAGTAGATCGACACATTTCATATCATCCTGTACCAGCCACACATAAGTCTCTCTGTGCAAACTAACGATCACCATAGATTCTCTACTGGTATATAACCATAGGACCGTATTGTAGTCATAAGACCTTGGTATGACAAGTGGACAGAGCTGAGCCACTTGACCAACGAATGCCCATAATCTCTGCGGAACAAGGATGAAATGTAAGAAGTGGGGAAAAAAATCGTCGATGTAATGACATTTCATTGTGAGTTGCATGGATCGAGCTTAGTTTACATAGGTTATAATATTGATGTTGTGTGAGTGAATTGTATGTGCTGATTGGCATTCTCGTAGCCTCGCCACTGCGGAACAGAGCTTGTCTCCTGTCCTCTTGGAGTCGACTGTCGGTCGGCCAGTCATGCATACACACAACTGTCGGATGAGTGCCACAGTTCCCCACTTGTGTGTGGTGCGAGTGTAGAATGCAATGTGACGTCACAACAGCCAACACTGAGCCATCGGCAGTTCTGTGTACGTTTTGCTGTATCTGTCAGTTTATAGTGCTTCGCAAATTGTGATATGCTGTGTGAAGACTCACCAGCCGCTACAGAAAGCTCGTCACCTTTCACCTGATAAATTGTCTGTCGGCTGTCAGCAATACATACAGCTGTCGGGTAAAATCCCCAAAGCTGTGTGTGTGTTAGTTGTGTAATGTTTTAAGATGCAGTATGGGTACTGTTATCAATCGCGCGTCATGGCAGAGGCCAACTGTGGGTATTAATGCGAACTTTAAGGTGACCTTTGAGCCAAAATGCTCTTTGTTCACTTGTACGAGTATTTTTGAGTTTCCTTAGAGAAATAAATTCCGAGGCCAGACACTTTCGGATTGGTACTATTGGTGCAGTCAATATAGTGTTGTTCTGCAGGTCTGACAAAGTGCTAGCCCAGTCTATTTTTAATTCGTTATGTAGTTCTATTATGGGACAATAACGAGGCGCGTCGAGAAATTTGTAGGCATTTACTTTGTAAAATTTGAATTAGCTTTATTTGAGATTCAACCGTGTGAACGAGGGAGGAGGGCAGCCCTATTATCTTTAAATAGCCTATTGGCGGTATCTTAACACTTTTTGAGTCAAACCTTTGAAAAATCGCCCTATGTATGGCGTATCTGGTTGTTTCCTTAATAAAGTATTTATCATAAGCGTTTTATATTTTTGTTAACATAAAAATATCTTATTTTTGGTTAAATTTTAATACTCTTGTTTAGGTTTTATGTATTAACTATGACTAGGCCCATATAAAAGAAGAGAAAAAGTAGGTGTTTTGGTAATGACTAGCAATAAATAGTTCTCGTGCCAAATATTATTAAAGTGAGTGCGTACTAATGCGGTGCGTTATCCCTTTGGTGTAATTTTATGGATTTATTTAGGCTTTGTTTGCGTGAGGCGGAAGAATATCCTGAAATTATAACTTAAGCAGGGTTTCAGAAAAATAGGAAGTAACCGAGAATGAGCTATATGTAGCAATACTGCTGTGTTTCGTGTTATAGCACTTCGCCTGTTTATTATACTGGAGGAAGTACGAATAATCTGGCAAGACTTTCCCGTACTTGGCGTATTTATGTACCTTCCAAACAAGCCTTATACTCATGTTGATATAGCTCGGAAACTGAATAACATCCAAGCCATGCATAAAATGTACCACTTTTACAGTGCTTACACACACAAATAAACAAAATAAATTGTGCCAATCCTAACACAAAGTCTTAACACAAAAATAACTTTTTGCAAACTTATTACATGCACTCATTTGCAAGAAAAATGATCACCGTGACCTTATTGCAAGAGTACAACGNAACTTTTTGCAAACTTATTACATGCACTCATTTGCAAGAAAAATGATCACCGTGACCTTATTGCAAGAGTACAACGAAGGTTGTAACACAGTAGCGTCATAGCCCGACATGTGTACAATTTTCGTTTAATGCATTTTGCTTGTGCGGATGTACCACTAGGGAGCATAAATGCACCTCCATCATTCATAGCTGCAAGACACCAAATAAGGCCTTAGTAGCAGTGTGAGTCACAGAGCCAAAATCAGTGAACATGCAGAACGCCTCGACGACGCATTCGACAAGCCTTTGCCCAGCTGGATAAGTTTGAGAGAGGCCGTATCGTCAGTCTACGAGAGGCGGGTTGGACGTTTCGGCGCATTGCTCGCCACTTAAACCATTCTGCCTACTCTGTGAGTCGGCGCTGGACGCAGTGGCAACAGGAGGCAACACCCGTCGAGAAGGTCTGGGTCGACCCCAGAAGACCACCAACAGGAAGAATCGTTTCATCATGCGACAAGCTGTAAGCACTCCGCGGGCGTTGCTGCGCATTATCCAGGGACGTGTCACAACAGCTGGGGTACTCCTGTGTCCACCAGTACCATATCCAGGCTGCAAGCAGAGCGAAATCAGTTGTCGCGACATCCCTTGACAGTCGTTGCGCCATCTTCCAGTACGACCTGAGCATCGCCGAGCATATGTGACCTTCTGCCTAGAACGAGCAACATGGTTTTTGTGAATTAGCGGCGAATGTTGTTCAGCAACGAATTACGGTTCTGCATGTATTCAAACGACCGCCGAATTCGACTCTGGAGACGTCCTGTCCAGCACCATGATCCATACTTCATTGTAGATCTGTACACTGCCCCAACGAGAGGCGTCATTGTATGGGGTGCCATTTCCATTGTTTATAAAAACAATTCTAAAATACATTTAATTTTNCCCCAACGAGAGGCGTCATTGTATGGGGTGCCATTTCCATTGTTTATAAAAACAATTCTAAAATACATTTAATTTTATTTTTATTTTTTTATATTTTGTAAAAAACCATTAAAGACATGCATGCAGGAGGTCCGTGGTTCGAAACAAATATGGTGGAGCAACCATCATCCTGGCTCGAAGACCAGCAGACGACTTACCCCCACCACTAATTTTTTCATTGATTAATACATCAGATTTCTCCTCCTCCAACCCATAACTAGACTGATATACCCCGTCCATCCCCACCACAAATTTTAATTGTCTCCCCTCTAACATCTCATTGGATTTGTGTTATGTTAGATAGGTTATCCAGTTCACGGTAATCTATGTTGGAATCCTCTGGTAACGTGGAAATGTGATTACTGGAGGCAGTTGTAAAGACGGTGTTGGGACGTCAGGCATCTCAACGAGTGGTATTTTTTGTGATTGGGTGGCTGTGATGACATATGGTTCGGTCAGAATGAAGCACAGGCTGAGCAGAACTGCTATATGTTTCTAGATGTCAGGCAGTTGTGATGGTGCCATGACAAGAGACTTCGAGGCTGGATGCTGTTCAGATTATGTGATGGCATGGTACATTGAAGGTACACTCTGGGATTGTACACTGTGAGGCTTGTAGATCACTGGTTTCACTCAATTACAGGCACCTGCTGTGCCAGTGGTATCGCGTTGTTGCGCAATATCTGCAAGAATGCTGCGACCACGAAGCTTTTTGGTTTTAGTGCTAACTGGAGATGTGCCACTGTTGCACATAGGCTGATCTCGCCCCAGCGCATAAGCTGGCTGTACGAATATTGACCCAACTGGCTAGTCATGCTGCGCAGTGTTTACATTTGCCTGGGTGGGAGTGGCAGGGCTTAACGTGAGCTGCACAGTGACACCTTACTTCTTGGAGCTTTTAACAGGTATACTGTCACACTAACGAAACATGGTTGTGATGGCAGTGGAATGACCGTAATTTCGCCCCATTATTGCTGCATATGAGATTATACATGCGAGCGTGCAGGTGAAGCAGGGGTATGAAACAGGGAGCCCAGCAAAAGGAGCAGGTTCAAGTCCCTTGTGCCATTGCTGATTAATTTTGTTCACACAGCATGCTGCTTGCATTGAAAGTCTTTACGGGCGATGGTTGCGAGTTCGTTCATGGATAGACGCACTTTATAGAGCATTTGTGCTCATGCACTGCTTTTTAACAATGGTATTTGCTCTACCCAAACCAAACTTGCACATGAAAAAGTTTGCGGATTTGAAAATGATGCATTTTTGATGAGGTTGGCCGAATCAAACCGGGTAAAAACCAAACGCATTTGATTGCCACTGTAATTACACTCGGAGCTGTCCATCGTATCGCGGATGTTCGCGACGTGGTTGATTGTTGGGCTGGTCTTCCAGTCGCACTGACAGTGTTGTGTGCTCAGCTCATACTTGGCCACTACATACTGGGGAGTTTAGGTGCAAGCATTGCAAGCACAGAGGCATCGCGATGCCACATTGTACTTCGCCAACCATGCTTTACGAATCGCGGCACAGCAACAGAAACAACAGTTAAGGGGTGAAGGTTCCTTCCACTAAAGTGGTAGTCCTCCTTGCGCCAATTGGAGGAGTAGACAGGCTGGTGGCACAGGGGTGTGCGCACAGACATGGCACAGTCCTCAGAAGCTATCAATCCTCCCTCAGTGGAGGATGTGGTGCTGTAGAGGGGAGGGTTGAGTTTGTGTGTGTGCACCTGCTTTCCAGCTGCTGCTTCCTCGAGGTAGTAGAGGGGTGAAGTGGTGACACTGGTGTCTTACTGCACTCACAATTGCCAACTTGCTGCTCGTGATGTGTGCTGCAGTCACAATGGCGTGCGCAAGCGAATGTTGCCGTACCTTCTACCCACATGATCTAGCATCCTCTGAGCACTGTTTCAACATCGTTTTTGATGTCTCACGATGCCTGGATTGCTTCTGTGGTGCAATCTTCATGAAGTAGGGGGGGGGGGATTGTGAGATTTTACTGATACAAATTTCTATAACAAAGCAGAGATTTATTCATTTTTGGCTGGAATTTCGCAGAAATGGGTAAGGTAAGGAGAGTGCCACGTTAAAAGGTGACATTTAATGTGTTTAGTGTGTTGAATAGTAGGGACACACTTGGGTTGAGGAGTGGTCAAATATGATGGGAAAAGTTAAGGTTTGAGATGAAGTGTAACTGCCCGACATTGGCACCAGTTATCGCTGGCAGGCGGTGATGTGAACGTATTGGTGATGTTCTCAGGGTTGTGTAGCAGACCACCCAGATATACTCCTGCTTGCTTATTGAATTTTGTAGACTGAAAATCTAGGAAATTAAGTAGTATCCTGGCTCCCTTCACACCACTAACTGTCGTGATGGATTGTTGCAGGCCTATTTAAGGCTGGCTTGCGTGCCTGATATGAGTGAACTGTTAATTTAGACACATGGAACCGAAACAGAAATGCTGAATAGGTATGTAACACTATGGACTGCAGGTTGCTGGGTTCGCATGACCTTAAATTCCAAAATACTGTGCTCGAAATTAGTACACCTTTACTGTCGTATATTTTTTATGGCGAATTTACGAGGTGCTGCTCCGCGAAGCATACTGAGAAAACAGAAATAGTGCGAATCCTTCGCCTAAGCCAGCTGGGGTAGGCTGCAAAGCAAAAAGGCAGACTCCACAAGTCCACATACATGAATTTACAGAAAATGTATACTTTCCTAAGCTATAATACCCTGGGGAAGGTAAGGTGGTATCTCTAGGCATAAGAAATGAAAAAGATTTCAGTAATTTACGTTATTGCATGTTAATGGCTGGTAATGTATGCACCAACTAGGAAGATGCCCGGTGAGGGGAGGTGAAAGAAGAGAGAGGGAAATTGTGTTAGTGAGAGAGACCTACTTCCCCTTTCTGCTGATGGTCTCTAAAATATATATATACCACTCTATATATATACCGCACCTATGTGGTTTGCCAATTACTCTTTGTACTTCCATTATGTGACATATTCATACACATCAACCAACATTGAAATATTGCTAGAACCAGACAAAATACAAAGACTGACAAACATATAGTAAGAAAAATTGCAGTCAGAATAGAAGGTAGATGGGGAGGGGGGAACAGCTTAATGTGTCATAATTGAAGATAGGTATTTTCCCTATGGGGCTTTTTAATATAACATTTTAAATTGTATTCTGAAGTAATTTTCATTTGAATTGGTGGTGGAGGATTGTTTACAATATTTTATATTTTTAAATCATATTTTTGTACTCGGGTGACTACCGAGGTTAGTTATTGCTGTATTCTGTGATATTTTTGGGGAGTTTATAAAATAAGTTAAAGTTACTCCGGCCCCAAAATATAGTACGAAAAAAAGTAATTGCAATATGTCGCTTTCGCAAATCCTCTCACCTCCCACTTAACCACTTCGACTACTATGATGGGGGTCTCTGCTTTTTGGAAAATTTTCCACTGAAGAAAATAGAGACGGAAAACTGTTTCCGTATGCTGGAAAGCTACCAGCACGTGCAGAAAGAAAGCTGCACCACTATGCTTCCATCAATGTGGTCAGTTAAAAAAGTTAATTTTATTTAGCATTTTTTCATTGTTAATAATATCTTGGGTTTGCGAAAGTAGTGAAGTAAGTGTGATATAATGTGCAAAAATCATATCCGAAAATTACTTCTACAGGAGCTGTTCGTATCTCGTGGATACAACAAACCTTAGGAAAAGAGTCCCTACAATCCATGTTAAAGGACGCTGGAGTTCTCTACAAATTAAAGGACAGCATTAATGTACTTAGACAGCTGATGTGGGACCTGGTGTGGAACGGCTTTTACAACCGAAGGTGAGTCCATAGCGACTTTCGAATCACTGAAATATATACACAGTTCTTTTGTCGCTAGTTTCCCGGTAGTCAACACTGCGAATATGACATCTGTAGTGAATTTGTTAGTTAGAATGCCAAAAGTATTATCTTTTAGGATTTGTGACGCATAGATCATATATGGAGCAATTTTGCTTAAAGTTCCAGAGGCATTGCAATATATAGTAGGCCATGTTATTCATGAACGTATGCAATTTAAAGAATTTTGCCAAATGATGTTGAATCAGACAGGCACCCCTGTCGCCATTGCACGTTATCGTATGAAAAGGTTGGATGGGTTACAATGTTCCAGTGAGTCCATGCAAGAGTTTGTTATGGGAACTGTTAGGTTGACAGAAATTTTGGGTTTGCCATGTAAGGAATCATATTTGATTGAGATAATTTTTTTTCAATTAATTGCAGGAAAACAGTAAGTTTTTTACTTTTGCAAAAAAAAATTGCAGACTATTACAACTAGTCACTCAAGTGGAATTAACCATTGGTGATTGGAACCGGTAAAGCATTACTGAGGTAAAGCCAAAACGGCAATGTAAAATTTTTTTCGGTACTAATAACACTACAGAAAAATTTTTTCTTTCCGAAAAGGGGAAGGGTATTCCGTTCAGAAAAATAAAGATGGAAAATAATTACGGGACTCAGGAAAATATGTACCGCAGAAAAATGGGGAACAACAGGAAGGCAATAGTGAGAAAAAAAATTGAAGGGCATGTTTTAAAAAATCTGGGAAAATGGTAATTTGTTTCATATGTGGGAATCCCGATCATTTTCCATTTAAATGTCCATTGCGGAAAAAAAAACCCACAGGTATAAGTGTCGTTACGAACACAAATTTAGATAATATAAAGTAGGTACTCGTATAAAAACAATGAAAAAAAAAAGCACGCATACAATGGTGTTCACCTGGCTGTAAACTGGAAACATAGCTAGCCATTGGCTTGGAACATTTACTATTTTGATGTGACGACATGCTGTGTCATAATTACTAAAATTGTTTTTAAAGTCAATTCACTAAAGGCAAAAAAAAAAATTTTTTAATTTGTTTAAAAACATAATTTAGACACTAAATGTAACTATATTTAAAATATTAAATAATAACTTTTAGTTCTGAGCACTATTTTCTACCAAAGTCATTATCAAAATCACCAACTTAACAACATGCATCATGCNAAGCAAAAAGGCAGACTCCACAAGTCCACATACATGAATTTACAGAAAATGTATACTTTCCTAAGCTATAATACCCCGGGGAAGGTAAGGTGGTATCTCTAGGCATAAGAAATGAAAAAGATTTCAGTAATTTACGTTATTGCATGTTAATGGCTGGTAACGTATGCACCAACTAAGAAGATGCCCGGTGAGGGGAGGTGAAAGAAGAGAGAGGGAAATTGTGTGAGTGAGAGAGACCGACTTCCCCTTTCTGCTGATGGTCTGTAAAATATATATATACCACTCTATATATATACCGCACCTATGTGGTTTGCCAATTACTCTTTGTACTTCCATTATGTGACATATTCATACACATCAACCAACATTGAAATATTGCTAGAACCAGACAAAATACAAAGACTGACAAACATATAGTAAGAAAAATTGCAGTCAGAATAGAAGGTAGATGGGGAGGGGGGAACAGCTTAATGTGTCATAATTGAAGATAGGTATTTTCCCTATGGGGCTTTTTAATATAACATTTTAAATTGTATTCTGAAGTAATTTTCATTTGAATTGGTGGTGGAGGATTGTTTACAATATTTTATATTTTTAAATCATATTTTTGTACTCGGGTGACTACCGAGGTTAGTTATTGCTGTATTCTGTGATATTTTTGGGGAGTTTATAAAATAAGTTAAAGTTACTCTGGCCCCAAAATATAGTACGAAAAAAAGTAATTGCAATATGTCGCTTTCGCAAATCCTCTCACCTCCCACTTAACCACTTCGACTACTATGATGGGGGTCTCTGCTTTTTGGAAAATTTTCCACTGAAGAAAATAGAGACGGATAACTGTTTCCGTATGCTGGAAAGCTACCAGCACGTGTAGAAAGAAAGCTGCACCACTATGCTTCCATCAATGTGGTCAGTTAAAAAAGTTAATTTTATTTAGCATTTTTTCATTGTTAATAATATCTTGGGTTTGCGAAAGTAGTGAAGTAAGTGTGATATAATGTGCAAAAATCATATCCGAAAATTACTTCTACAGGAGCTGTTCGTATCTCGTGGATACAACAAACCTTAGGAAAAGAGTCCCTACAATCCATGTTAAAGGACGCTGGAGTTCTCTACAAATTAAAGGACAGCATTAATGTACTTAGACAGCTGATGTGGGACCTGGTGTGGAACGGCTTTTACAACCGAAGGTGNACCAATGGACAGCATTGATGTACTTAGACAGCTGATGTGGGACCTGGTGTGGAACGGCTTTTACAACCGAGGGTGAGTCCATAGCGACTTTCGAATCACTGAAATATATACTCAGTTCTTTTGTCGCTAGTTTCCCGGTAGTCAACACTGCGAATATACATCTGTAGTGAATTTGTTAGTTAGAATGCCAAAAGTATTATCTTTTAGGATTTGTGACGCATAGATCATATATGGAGCAATTTTTCTTAAAGTTCCAGAGGCATTGCAATATATAGTAGGCCATGTTATTCATGAACGTATGCAATTTAAAGAATTTTGCCAAATGATGTTGAATCAGACAGGCACCCCTGTCGCCATTGCACGTTATCGTATGAAAAGGTTGGATGGGTTACAATGTTCCAGTGAGTCCATGCAAGAGTTTGTTATGGGAACTGTTAGGTTGACAGAAATTTTGGGTTTGCCATGTGAGGAATCATATTTGATTGAAATAATTTTTTTCAATTAATTGCAGGAAAACAGTAAGTTTTTTACTTTTGCAAAAAAAAAATTGCAGACTATTACAACTAGTCACTCAATTGGAATTAACCATTGGTGATTGGAACCGGTAAAGCATTACTGAGGTAAAGCCAAAACGGCAATGTAAAATTTTTTTCGGTACTAATAACACTACAGAAAAATTTTTTCTTTCCGAAAAGGGGAAGGGTATTCCGTTCAGAAAAATAAAGATGGAAAATAATTACGGGACTCAGGAAAATATGTACCGCAGAAAAATGGGGAACAACAGGAAGGCAATAGTGAGAAAAAAAAATTGAAGGGCATGTTTTTAAAAATCTGGGAAAATGGTAATTTGTTTCATATGTGGGAAACCCGATCATTTCCATTTAAATGTCCATTGCGGAAAAAAAAAACCCACAGGTATAAGTGTCGTTACGAACACAAATTTAGATAATATAAAGTAGGTACTCGTATAAAAACAATGAAAAAAAAAAGCACGCATACAATGGTGTTCACCTGGCTGTAAACTGGAAACATAGCTAGCCATTGGCTTGGAACATTTACTATTTTGATGTGACGACATGCTGTGTCATAATTACTAAAATTGTTTTTAAAGTCAATTCACTAAAAACAAAAAAAATTTTTTTTTCATTTGTTTAAAAACTTAATTTTGTCACTAAATATAACTATATTTAAAATATTAAATTATAACTTTTAGTTCTGAGCACTATTTTCTACCAAAGTCATTATCAAAATCACCAACTTAACAACATGCATCATGCAGCAAATCATCAGTTGATACAATACTTTACAAATGTAAGCATTTACTGTTTACATAGTCAGCAGGTCGGTCACATTGTCTGTTAGACCTTATACCATAGATTTCACAACATATTAATCCAGAGTTCGACCATATACAATGGATCTTTTGACATGGGTCTGGTCGGCAGCATTGAAGATGGCGGAAAAAGTGACAGGCGGGCATGACGGTGCTTGACACCTCACACGATGGAAGAAGTTTTCTGAGTTCAGTGTAGCAAGTTCCTGTTGTTAACTCCGTATGCTGGAGGAAGTCTGGAGATATGTGTCCTGGCAAGACACTAGGGGTCCAGATAGTGCTCCGGCCAGACCACACGCTTGGTAATCTGAGTACGAGGGTCTCGGTATTGCCGGAAGGCTAAGAGCGCTACATAAAAATAACAAATGTTTGGCCGAAAGGCTGTACTTTTGCTTATAACTGTGTCACACACTTGTACAATCGACGACTCCGAGTGAAAGCAAGGATGGCTTGGCCAAGTCCATCGCACCAACGAACATCATTGCATTTTCTAAGTGTTCGTCTAAATAAGGTCGGTGCTGTTGCATTATTTTCACTCAGGGCACACTTGCATTATGCCACATTTGTAACAGGACAGTATCCCGGAGCTGTCAAGGTTTCACACAACAATCACACAAGTCGGCTGTTCGGCTCTCTGTGGTACGTGTCAATGCATCGACACAGAGTTCTCTGTTATTGTTTACATATTCCTTACTTATTCGCCGTGTTTCTACGGGATAATAACACTGATAGTTTTTGGTTTGTAGTTGCAGGAGTGTAAAAGGCACTGGGTCCAGTAATGGGGGCACATACTTTGAGCACAAATGCTCCNGTTGGTTTGTAGTTGCAGGAGTGTAAAAGGCACTGGGTCCAGTAATGGGGGCACATACTTTGAGCACAAATGCTCCACTAATCTTATGCCAGTCTAGACCGGCTACACTTCACTGGTGTTAACGGATTGCACAGCCGGCGACAACCTCTGCCACACATGGGAGGCGTAAACCCCCCCAAGCAGATGGAGGAATAGTGTCCATTATGCATGCACACACACTGCTAGCTGATGCCTAGCTGTCATGCCGGGGTAAGAGGATTTAGTGCTCTCAGAAAATGGTGGCAATCTGTCTCAATAGAAGGGTTGCTGTTACCAGCGAGCGGAGTCATGGCGTGGTTGGCTGGTTGTCGCCATGTTGATTTTTCCTTTCCGATGCTGGCATGGTATTTCACAAGCTGATAATAGCACCGCTCACTTGTGGCATTGGGATTCGAATTTGGAGGTATAGGAAAATGCCAGGATTTTGAGCTTTTGGCCGAAAAATATGTACAGTTTACACTGGAAGTTTTGAAACATAATATCGCACTTGCAAAAACATAGAGAGGGTTACACCCGTAATAGGCATAAAAATGGCAGGAATGGAATTTATGTAAATGGTTAGGAAAAAATAGAAGAATTTTAACCACATGGAAGGGCGAAATTTGACATCAGGGATGTGTTGCAGGAAGTTGGGACATAGGAATTTGGCATAGGAAAATTTAGAAAATTTCGCCAAACCAATTGGGTGACACTTGATATTAGGAAAGTGTCGCAGGAAATGGTTAGGCAAACATATTTTTTAGGAAATTAGTTGGTCACTCGGAAGGACTCGACTTGATGGTATGTATTACCCCGAGTTTTCAGAATTTGGGAGTGGCAAAAGGATAGCTCATCACGGACGAGTCCACTTATCCCGAGCAGGTGTGTTTGGTAGGCATGCTCGATGATTATTAAAACAAAGTTAATTTTGCTTTCGTTAGTGATAAGTACTATTGTGAAGTGGCACATATATGTGATGTTTCCCTGCACATTTGACACACTTGCACTTTGCACATAACATGTNGTACTATTGTGAAGTGGCACATATATGTGATGTTTCCCTGCACATTTGACACACTTGCACTTTGCACATAACATGTTTATGTGGTGAGAGCACTGAATGAAGTTGGCACAGGAGGGGATTATGGGAATCTGACTGGATTATGGAAACCTCTATTTCCCCCTCGCTGAATTCGTTTCACCCAGCAGCATTATTGCTAACGATTCNGTACTATTGTGAAGTGGCACATATATGTGATGTTTCCCTGCACATTTGACACACTTGCACTTTGCACATAACATGTGTATGTGGTGAGAGCACTGAATGAAGTTGGCACAGGAGGGGATTATGGGAACCTGACTGGATTATGGAAACCTCTATTTCCCCCTCGCTGAATTCGTTTCACCCAGCAGCATTATTGCTAACGATTCTTCTGGACATAGTCAGCCTGCTCAAATTACCATTCCCTCAAAAGTTACTTCTTTAGGTCATGAAGGTAGAATGGCCACTTGACTGTGGTNGTATGTGGTGAGAGCACTGAATGAAGTTGGCACAGGAGGGGATTATGGGAACCTGACTGGATTATGGAAACCTCTATTTCCCCCTCGCTGAATTCGTTTCACCCAGCAGCATTATTGCTAACGATTCTTCTGGACATAGTCAGCCTGCTCAAATTACCATTCCCTCAAAAGTTACTTCTTTAGGTCATGAAGGTAGAATGGCCACTTGACTGTGGTGGTACCACAAGAGTATGATGGTCAGGTGTAGTTCCAACATGCTGTACCAGATCTGGAGTGTGAAGGGGCGGTGACCAGCTTGTTCCCATGTACCCACTAGAGAGCACATAGTAGCGGGGATGGAATGGACAGTCTAAGGGAGGAGGGACATGGCACATGTCAAGTTGGTACAGGACAAGTGGATAATGGAATGGTTTGTGGACTTCCTCTGGGTGCGAAGACAGATGGTGAAAGTGGTGGACTTATTATCGGAGGACNATTATCGGAGGAGAGAAGGCTTATGTTAAGGATACTGCATGGAAGCATGCTGGGTCCTTTGTTGTTTACCATAATGGCAAATGACATTGGTTTGGGGTATTAGGGGCAAAATAAGATTGTTTACGAATGACTGTGTTTTGTATTCCGATGCGGGAGTAAGAGACAACTTGCAGACAGAAATTGACAGAATATGTTTATGGACTGTGGATAGTAAAATTAAGATAATTGTACGAAATACAAAGATAGTAAGGTTTACATGGAACAAGATATTAAGCAGAGGCATATACAGATTGGATGGGCAAGAGATAGATTTAGATGTAGAATTTAAGTATCCAGGTGTTGTGTTACAGGAAGACTGATGGAAAAATCAGGTAGAGAGAATTGTTGGNTAGATGTAGAATTTAAGTATCCAGGTGTTGTGTTACAGGAAGACTGATGGAAAAATCAGGTAGAGAGAATTGTTGGAAAGGGAAGAACGATTCTGGGAATGCTGCCAAATATTGGTGAATGGTGTCAGCTGTGAGGTGACGGGAAAGGAGCAAGGCACAATGATACTGCCGATATTGGAATATGTGGCAGCAATATGGGACCCTTACATGGAGGTTTAAGAGCATGAGTTAGAAAAGGTACAAATAAGGGCAGCAAGATTGGTGATTGGTAAGTGGAGAAGGTATGGGGATGATTGTGAGGATAAGGAAACTATAGGCTATCGGGGGTGATGAAGGAAATGAAATAGAGCTCATTTATGAACAGGAGGATAGTTGAGAGGCTGGCCAGGATGAACTGGGTATGTTGCCAGCTAAGAGGGTCTTTACAGGGAGAAGAAAGAACAGTGATAAGATTGAGAGGGTACAGAGGAGATCAGACCTAAGTGGGCAGTCTATGAATGTGAGGATGGTAAACGAATGGAATGCATTGCAGGAGGAATTGGTAAATGCGAAAAAAAAAGTTGATGGTGTTGAAAGGTAATTTATTGGGGAAGGGGAGGAAATTAGCTCGCTACTGGGCAATACCCCAATTGCGAGTAATTATTATTGTTATTGTGGTATGTACCAGTGTTTGAATGTGTATAGTTGGTGTAATCTGTGCACATGCTTCACAAATAAATAAATAATTTAATAATTTGAAAAATTTAAAGTTTATTGAAAAATTTAGCTTGAGAAAAAAATTCTAAAAATAAAAGAAATTATTACTTTTGTTAGTAACAGGATTATAAATTAATATACCAAGCGAGTATCCTATTCTCAATTCCAGTATTTGAGATTGGATACAAAGAAAAACATAATTGACTCGTGTTTCTTTGATAATACCAGCTACACAGACAGTATTTCTGGGCACGAGCTGCAGTCAGAATACTGGTCCTCGGAAGCAGAAGTAGACTANATACCAGCTACACAGACAGTATTTCTGGGCACGAGCTGCAGTCAGAATACTGGTCCTCGGAAGCAGAAGTAGACTATGTTCTCTCAGGAACAGAAAATTTCCCAATCCAGATCAACAGCAAATTTATGCATATCTCGTAAATTCTTCTACCAGGATTCTCAAATCACAAACCTTTTATAATGCAATAAAATGTGCATCTCTTCCCTTGCATTATAATTATTTTTAATCATTTTATTCTTTTGAAAAAAACCAAACATTCCTCACAACCAGCCAAACAAAACTATTTATATTTTTCATAACAAAAACCAAAACCTTATAAATGACAATTGAATATAGTTATGTGATTCGGCTCAAACTATAAAGAAATTTTCTGTAGCAAATATGGTACAGAAATAGCCCTTTCTTGATTTTTTTTTATGAATTATGTTATCATAGTTACCAGAATTAATATACTTTTACCTTAGTAGTGAAACTTACACCAAACCACTTGAATAATAAAAAATATATCAACTAACATTAAAATATTACTGAATGAGATTCAGCATCAGTGCTAAAGTCAGTGACTTATGGTAACATTTTCCCGAGTTTCAATAGTATGTTCAAAATGTTAATAGTTACACCATGAACATTTAAAAAAATTTAATTAAGTGTTTCTATCTCTGGGCTTCCTTTTAAATTAATTTTGCCAAATCTATTATCTGAAATCTACGACACTATTTCCATGCACAATGTTCTCAGCTTCTTCTCCTAGGAGGCGAAGAAAGGCCACTCGGGTCTGTCAAAGCCCATTCTCTGACTTTTCTGTGTCTCTTCTCTTAAATTCCTAATATCTGTATTCCCAACACTGGCTAGAACATGTAGCACAATAATTTTCAAAATATCCGCAATATATCAATCGAAATTTGATGTAGCAAATTAGTTCTTTCAACATGTACATACATTAAATGTTGGTGTGTTCTCGCTGAGCCTTATGCAGTCACTACACCCATTTTTAATTTCAAATTATACACGAATAGTGACCTAATAATTCACCGCACTTCTTGTGTTCAACTTTCACTGACGTTTTACACTGTCCTTTAAACTATTTTTTTTATAGTTAATCCATTTAATTTTAAGAAATACATTTCTCAAAAATTTAAGATAGTTTATACATTCAGAAATTCTTTTGGTAGTTATAGAATTTGTATATCATTGTGTTAAATCAATATAATGAAGCAGCAGCTGTAAGAGAGAGAGAGAGCGCGATATTGGTTAGTATTATATTATGGTTATTACCCAGGGTGCCAGCTCACGGAGCATGAGATAAAAAGGGTGTGGTCGACTGTCCAAAGTGGCCAGTCACCTCCCGGTGTCTTGCTGGTTGAAATATGGAGGTGGGAGACCACTCTCTAATTCGATGTATATACTTACACCTTACCTATCAACCATACATTCAGGTGTATATTGTGCTGCACTGTACGCATCTAGCTAGGTTTTGCCAGTCAGCACACTGATACTTGATTCCCTTTAGCACCGAATCAGATGTCACACGAAATAGTAACATGTAAAATTAAGTTTCATGGTGATATATTAACTTACACAAACTGCAGTACAGATGCTGAATTATCAATAAATTAAAGTGACTGGCGAGCTAACATAAGCTGAGTGCCCCTAGAGGTCGCCACCGACGCATCCACTCCCTGCGAGTGCAGAAGTTGCACTGACATCATGGTGGCAAGCCAGTCAAAGGCTGGATGGCAGGCATGCACTTTTGAGAAAATAATAATTATCTCAACACTGTGCCATTACGAACAAAGCAAAGACCCTCAAAATATANACTGTGCCATTACCAACAAAGCAAAGACCCTCAAAATATGCACATCACAAAAAATAGTAACCAAAATTATAACAGACACAAACCAACACTGATACAAGAAACACAATACCTAAACAAGGGCACTGAAATTCCATTCTAAATGTCTGAGAATTTTGATATTAAATCTTTACATCTGCTGATAAAAAGAAAGGATGTAACACAAAAACATGAAATTCAAATCACTTGCAATTAAAAATAATAACACTGTTCTAGGCCAATAGCCATGCGAGCTAGGCTGCCCTCGCTCATGGACGAGTCCAAGTTGGCTCGAGTGGCTGGCATGCCATGCACGATTTGGTGTTATTTTATGTTATTTCACACCTGCAGAAATAAGGCTAGGTGTTACTACTGGCATTCCCTGCCTGATTCCACTGCACAGACACATACAGGTGGACTGTCGAAAATGTCCTAACAGACACACAATAATCTGGGACCGGGACACTGATGGAGGGAAGACAGGGCATCGCATTGTAGGGATCTACAATGTGGTCCTCATTTCTTGGGGCATCTGACGGCGTGGGCTTATGAGTGGCGAAATAAAAGACAGCATCGAAAGTTGTATAATGGGGCAATGCATACAAGTGGAACAAACAATTGCAGAGTCACATGAAGCTGGATGATCCACATCATCCGCCTCTTCCATGTGGCCGAAAGTTTGTCCGCCAAAGCCTCTAACATCTTCTGGCTGTCAGGCGCAGAAGGGGGATGCTGCCTTCTGCCCTCTGCGTGGCACGAAGATCATAACTGCCGTTCTCGGCCCATGGCATGGTGCCGGTGTCTAGTCTGGTGTGGCTAGCATGGCACTGGCATCGTCCATCGCCAGCGGTAGGTGGCAGGTGGTCCCTACAGGCTGTGCAAGTGGCAGCACACAGGTGACATCGTCACTTGGAGTGGCAGGGTGGCAACATTTTGCTCCCCATGGTGGATTTGTCTCAGCTGCTGCTGCTGCTGGTCAAAAGGTGGCGGCGAGGCCATTAGCGCCTGGGAGAAGGGTTTAAACATAAGACGGGTAGCTGGACCTCTGGTGGCCCCCTTTGTGCTGTCGTTCGCCTCCCAAGTTGGGGGGTCAGCTCTTCAATGACATCCCGGGTGACTCGTGGTATCGCCCACCTGGGTGCGGTCCCGGATCACGGCCAATGGTTCGGTGGTCCTGGATGTGAGCCTGTTACAGGCTCGTCACAGATATACATCACGACGATGTTGTTGCACCACTACAGTCTGCCTCAGCTGGTGTAGTAACTGGTGTCTTGTGTTGCAGCATATGGTGGCCCACTGGGCGCCGCTGCATTGCCAGCCACTTCCCTGGTGGGTACCTGGGCGCCGGGCATCGTGGACGGTAGCAGGCATTGGGGAGGGCCATCTGTGTTTGGAGAAGGTGTAGGTGCTGGCTGTTTTATGTCGGGGACGGCGTTGAAGGCGAGACAATCTCTGTGGGTAGTGGTAGGTTGCGCCCTTGCAGGAAGGTGGCGGGTGACATTCATATGGTAGCATTATTATAAATGCGAGAGGTGAACAGGGCCATGGACAGGCGGTCGGCCCATCTCACATAGTCCTGCCTCATGCAGAGGCGAAGATGGATCTTGAGGTTTTAGTTCCTCTGCTCAATGGAGTTGGCCTTGGAGTGATACACTGCTGTGGTGCACAGTTGCATGCCCCACTTGGAGGTTAGCTTGCGCCACTTCCAACTGGAGAATTGCATGCAGTTGTCCGTAAGCAGTCTCCAGGGGTAACTCCAATGGTGGAAGAACTCATCTTCCAAGGTCTTGGTGATGCTTCGCACTCGCACACTCTGGACGAGAAACGCCTCTACCCACATGAGAACAAGTCTGTAACTACTATAATGGAATGCTTACCAGAAACTGTCCGTGAGTAAAGTTCCATTAGGTCCAGTGCGACTGTCTCGAACGGCTCAGTAGGGAGGCAGTGCTGTAGTTGTTGGACCCTGTAAGCGCGGCGGCTCTTAAAAAGTTTGCATGTTACACAAGGCCAGACGAACCGAGGCACATCACTTGTCAACCCAGGCCAATGAAAATGTGCGAGGGCATTTTGACACGTCTGAGATGCACCTGGTTGACATTCTAGATGGCTTGTGTGCATGAAAAGGAACAATGAGTTGTGCATGTCCTGGGGCACAAAACACATGCCATGTAGAGTCTGGCTGGCGATCGTAGGTCTCTAATCGACTGTCCACAATCCGATGCCAGTCCATAGTATATCGGGAACATTCTGCGATGCGCTATTGCACCTTCGGACACTGTTGTTGTGCACACACTATGACCCGGTACAGGTCGTCAAACTGGGGCCCCCTATCTGTAGTGGTACAGATGGCAATGCAGTTAATGGCTGTGCTCTGCCTCTGCTGTTCTCCAGCTGGCATGGGTGGCAGAAGGTCGTCCCACTCGTCAACATCGATGGCGATTGTGCTGCTAGGCGAGTGTGACTGTTCGTCTACCAGTTGATTATCGGATCCAGGCACATGTTGGATGTCAAAATCGTATGACTGCAGGATCATCGATCAGTGTGCGAGCTTGCAATGGACTTCTCGCGTGGTATGCAACCAGAAGAGACTGCGGTTGTCGGTACAGAGAGTGAAGCGCTGGTATTGGAGGAAGGGGCGATGCCGCCTGATGGCCCACACAACTACCAGGCACTCCTCTCGTTCATGTCATAGCAGCATTCTGTTGGACCTAACTTCGCACTGTTGAACTCGATCACTCTGTTTATACCATTTTCACTGAATTGGAATAACACTGTGCCTAACCCCTTCTATTTCGCATAGGTCTGTAAGTACAAGTGCTGGCTCCGGTNTCACTGAATTGGAATAACACTGTGCCTAACCCCTTCTATTTCGCATAGGTCTGTAAGTACAAGTGCTGGCTCCGGTCATAGCGCACGAGTGCAGGGCACTCCCGGAATCATCTCTGGCGTTCCTGGAAACACTGGTTAATTTATTATGTCCACGTTAACTGGTGTGTCGACGACAGCATGTCCGTGAGGGGGGAAGTGAGAGTGACAAAGTCCCAGATATATTCACGCACCCAGTTTAACAGCCCCAAAAGTTTAAATAGTTGTTTGTGCATGAACTGCATAGTTGTCTATCAGGCCCAGGTGTACGGGTGTAGGACGGTTACCATCCACGTTGACGATGTGGCCCAGAAACTGTAACTCAGTCTTGCCAAGGTGGCATGTCTGAGTGGCGCACGTTAGTTGGTGGATTTCCAGTCTTTCCAGGACGAATGACAGGTGGTGGATGTGCTCTTCCCATGTCTCCGACAATACAATGACATCATCAAGTTATGGGANTCCAGGACGAATGACAGGTGGTGGATGTGCTCTTCCCATGTCTCCGACAATACAATGACATCATCAAGTTATGGGAGCACGAAGTCACTGATGTATCCGTCAAGGACATGGATCATCATGGCCTGTAAATTGTCAGCGTGCACATGAGCTCAAAGGGCATTGCACAGAAATTTTACCGCCTGCCATCAGGTGGAATAAAAGCCATCTTGGGTCTGTCCTCCGTTTCCACCGGCTCTTGCCAGNTCCAGGACGAATGACAGGTGGTGGATGTGCTCTTCCCATGTCTCCGACAATACAATGACATCATCAAGTTATGGGAACACGAAGTCACTGATGTATCCGTCAAGGACATGGATCATCATGGCCTGTAAATTGTCAGCGTGCACATAAGCTCAAAGGACATTGCACATNACATGGATCATCATGGCCTGTAAATTGTCAGCGTGCACATAAGCTCAAAGGACATTGCACATAAATTTTACCGCCTGCCATCAGGTGGAATAAAAGCCATCTTGGGTCTGTCCTCCGTTTCCACCGGCTCTTGCCAGCAACTACTACAGATGTCCTGCAATTTCAGGGTTTTCACACGTCCCAGGGTGTTCAGCGCATCCCGGACATTGATGTAGAGTGGCAGGGCACTTTTGGTCAGAAGCTTCAATGGGCGAAAAATGGTGCAGAAATACCAAGTTCCATCCTTATTGGGTGCAAGTACAAAGGCAGAATTATATCGGCTATTGGTAGGTTCGATTACATGGTCGTTGAGCATCTCTTCAATCTGATCCCATATTATGCTGTTCTGATGCGGTTAACAACTGTGTGGCTGTGTGTACAAGGGTCTTTGTGTGTTCAGCAGTATTTCATGCTCAGCCATTGTGGTTGTGTGCAGCGGGTCCACGGTTGGGAAGATGAGTTGATGCTCGTTGAGGAGACATTGCACGGCGCATGGTCGAGGCTGTCTAGCGGTATCTCAGGAGCGCAATGCGTGAAGCATGGGCTGTCATTGAACACAGTCTTCCACTAGTGTTCGGCAAAGTGGATGCAGCAAGCTGCTGGTTCTACGACTGTCTGTTGTTCTATTAGCTGTGACACACAGAGTATCACATCCTCACATAACTCGCGAGAAACAAGGGCTGTGGTNGTTGAGGAGACATTGCACGGCGCATGGTCGAGGCTGTCTAGCGGTATCTCAGGAGCGCAATGCGTGAAGCATGGGCGGTCATTGAACACAGTCTTCCACTAGTGTTCGGCAAAGTGGATGCAGCAAGCTGCTGGTTCTACGATTGTCTGTTGTTCTATTAGCTGTGACACACAGAGTATCACATCCTCACATAACTCGCGAGAAACAAGGGCTGTGGTAGTGGTATCCACATCCCGAATAAGTACTGAAATGTCAGTTTCCTCTACTGTTTCAATGGTATGAAAACGCATCGCATGATGCACTGTCCGGTTGTCCACTTTAATGTTGTTTGGGTCAACTTGATTGATAGGAATTAATTTATGAGAAGCTGCTGTGTCAACGAGAGCATAGCAAGGTTGGTTGTTTACGTGTACTGAAATTCGGAGCATCTGATTAGGGTTGTTGTTTACATGTTATAACACTGCACTGATTGAATGTCCAGGTTTACTACTCCCTATCCTGGGATGGTTGACGTCCAACCAGACTACCCCACTAACCCGTTTCCCGCAGGTGCATTATCCCTATGTGGCCCTGAATCATGTGTGGGGCGGTTAGGCATTCAGAATGCCAGTGGTATTACTTTGTGCCACAGTGCATGCATGGGTATGGTGGTCGATGACAGTCAGCCTTAGGCCTATTACTTTACACTCTCCTACCTGTGTTAGCTGGTGCATTGTCACTGACAGGGGGTAGTCGTTTCCTTCTCGGTTGGTAGCACTGCATTGTGGTGAGGTGCTCGCCTGCTGTTGGTCACTGCCTCGGTCGCGGTGCTGCAGGAAACCATTACAACACAGTTAAAAGGTATTATGGTCGTGGCACAGTTGATCATAGGCCCCTGTGTTTTTGTCCAAGAGGGCGACGGACTGCGTGAAGTCATCCACCATCGAGTGGGTCAGGGGAGCTAGGGCACCCCTCAGCTCCGGATGTACATAAGAAGCCACGACATCTAACACTTCAGTTGATGGCATTTGCAGGTTAAACTTGGTGACTGTGTTGATTTTTCGTCTGGCGAAAGCTGTTAGGGTATCCACAGGTTTCTGTAGTTCTATAACAGCATGGCTGTGTGCCTGAAACGACAAGTATGTGCTGCTGAAACAGTACCGAGAGGCTCTTAGGAACTCGTTCCACTGCATACCATAATGGTTGAAGGAGTGCCACCAATGATGGATATCGCTGCGCAGTTGGTTGCCTAAGCATCTGGGCCACTCCTCTTCACAAATCCCGTACCGGCACAGACCTGCTGTGCAGTCGGTGAGGAAGACTTGTTGGGCAGGCCTGCGAAGGTTGGAAGCTACTAAAATCACCCAGGTGTTTGCACGACAGCTGTGAGTGCAGATGTTGTCATGGCAGCTGGTTTATGATGTCACTGGTATGGCAGTTGTGTTTATAGGTGCTGCTCGGATTAGCATCACTGTGGGCTGGTGGTATATGTCAGTGGAGTGTGCCAGTGGTAGTATGACTGGCCGATGACAATTGGGGTTGTCGGCAGAAACTGCAGCATCAGGTCCAGCTATGGCATGCAGTACATACAGCAGTACTTTCTCCCAGTGTAGCCTAGCCACTCACCAGCTGACACACACTGTCGGTGTGCTAGCGGCTACAGGCGATGCAGCTGATAACACCTGTNTAGCCTAGCCACTCACCAGCTGACACACACTGTCGGTGTGCTAGCGGCTACAGGCGATGCAGCTGATAACACCTGTTCACACACCATAGCAGGCCAGTTGTTGGAATCGCATAGGTGTGAGGAAGCTGCCGGTGATGAGTTTTATTGAAGGGCTGGTAGCAGGTACTGCCAGTTGTGGCAAGCAGCAAACACAACAAAACTGTCAAGTATTGGCCAAGTTACCATGTTTTTGGGGCGGTGTGCACTCTCTGTGAAAATTATGTTTGCACTGTTTACATCTTACAGACACTTGCCCTACTCCATCACCCCACATTGAATTGTCACAGTATATAAATTTTGCAATATTATTGCCCGAAAGATTTTTAGAATATTCGATTTCCAAGCACCCACACTCGGCAGTGGTCACAACAGGGCCGACTACTACCTGAACTTATCGGGTTTTAACACACTGCGTGCAAATAAGTACTGGTTTTCCGTCGGTGGTGCAGAAAACGTGATGGCTGCCCAAGACCAAATTATTTCGATGTGCATATAGACTTTATGTATCGGAATGGGTTTTGGTAGACAGGTCGTACACACTTCCAACATCAAGTTGTGAGTTTTCCATTCACCAAACATTAGTCCATTTATCCCATGTCATTTGACAGTTGGTTCCACTGCACACACATTGCCATGTTTAGAAACGGAGACAGTTAGCAGGGTTAATGGACATTTAGGTCGCGGCTCTCTCCCCTGTGCATGCAGGTGGGAGGGATTAATCCGCCCAGCTGTCAGAGTCCATCATGCACACACCGCTGGTGTGAAGGGGTGATCGCACTGGCCATATCCCTGCTTCCCAAGTGGGTGAAGGGGGGTGGTGGTGGTTGATGTGCCTGGAGCTGCTTGCAAAATTACGGTGCAGCTGCATTTTACCAGCGACTTCTATTGTCTGACGCGCCTGGCAGGAATAATGGTGCGTTTGGTTTAGAAAAATTTACAAATAGAATTTTTAGCTGGGAAAAGAGTTTGGTAGGTTGGTTGACCGAAAAGTTAAGAATTTAGGAAAGTTCTGGTAAGTATTTTCCGCCAAGAACAAGGGCACACAGTCGCATGAACATACTGGTAACAAGGGCACAAGTATGTAAAAATTCTATATAGACACTGGAGCACCACAAGACACAACAAGGACCCTTGAAATTGTACACAACAGGCACTGGAGCATCACCAAATGCAAAACATAAGACTCACATACTGTAAATAAGTCACTTTGCTGGGGTTTCGTGGCCACACAGGAGGGCGCCAATTTGATGCGGCAGCCAGAGGAAAGAGGGCGATATTGGTTAGGTTTAGATTATAGTTATTACACAGAGTGCCAGCTCATAGAGTATGAGATGAACAGGGCATGGTTGACCGCCCAAAGTGGCCAGTCTCCTCTCGGTGCCATCTTGCTGGCTGAAGTAGGGGACGGGAGACCTCTCACTAACCCGAAGTAGATACTCACACCTTACCTATCAGCCCTACGTCCAGGTGCATATTGGGCTGCACAGTACACACCTAGTTAGTTTATGCCAGTCAGCACATTAATACTTAGTTCCCTTTAGCACCGAATCAGATGACACACTAAATAACATGTAGAATTAAGCTTCGTGGTGATTACTAACTCACACAAACTGCAGGACAGATGCTGAGTTAATAATGCAATGAAAGTCTATTGCATTTATGGCTGGCGAGCAAACAAAAGCTTAGTGCCCCGGAGGTCGCGACCCATGTGTCCACCACTTGCGAGTATGGAAGTTGCACTGACGTCATGGTGGCAAGTCAGCAAAAGGGTGGATTGTTCATGCGCACTTTTGAGGAAATAATTATTATCTTAGCATTGTGCCATTACCAACAAAGCAATTTACATATCACAAAAATTAGTAACCAAAATTATTACAGATATAAAGAAATACTGATACAAGAAACATGAGACCTAAACAAGGGTATTCAAAGTCCGTTCTGAATGTATGAGAATTGTCATATTAAATCGTTACGTCTGCTGGATAAAAAAAGAAGAAATAGAACACAAAACATACAATTCAAAACACTTGCATTATCACTGGTCTAGGCCGGTGGCCGTGCGAGCTAATCTGCCCTCGCTCTTGGACGAGTCCAAGTTGGCTCAAGGGTCTGGCATGCCATGTTCTATTTGGTGTTATTTAATGTTATTTCACACCTGCGGAAATCAGGTTAGGAGTTACAACTGGCATTCCCTTCCTGATTTCATTGCACACACTTCCACACACACACATGGTCGGAAACTTCCTAACGGAGACACAATAAGCTTGGACCTTGGCACTGATGGATGGATGGCGACACGTTGGATGCAGGGGCCCGCAAAATCACCTTCATTTCTTGGGACGCCTGATGGCGAGGGCTCACGAATGTTACTTGTGTCAGCCCATGTAAAAGACAGCTTCAAAAGTTGTCTAGTGGGGCAATGAATGCGTGTTGAACAATTGGTCGCAGAGTTATGTGAGACGGGACAGTTTATGTCAAGTCGAAAGGAAATAATATACAGCTGTTGATGTGAAGGAAATATTTCATTGTTACTTTTATGGATGCGAGTATTTAAGAGAGCGGCAAACATTACATAGGGATGATATAATTTAAGACGGTGACAACAAAGATTATCAAAGAAGATAAAATTATTAATATAACTTGACATCAACTCCAAAACCAAAGAAGAGTTCCTGTCTAAGCATAAACAAATGTGTAGTGCATTCTGTATGCTGAGTATCGTGTTGCATTGAGTTACTTTATGATAATTTATAAAATCCCTTCTGATATTATGCAGTGCTTCATAAAATTTGCCAATTTCTCGGAGTTTTGCCATGTTACCAACCTCCTTGTTCTATAAGTAGCTATATCAGAATGTACAACTCCGCCATATTGTATACTTTATTTTCATCACTACTGATTCACAAACCTAGACTGTTCGTTTTTNTAGCCTAGCCACTCACCAGCTGACACACACTGTCGGTGTGCTAGCGGCTACAGGCGATGCAGCTGATAACACCTGTGCACACACCATAGCAGGCCAGTTGTTGGCATCGCATAGGTGTGAGGAAGCTGCCGGTGATGAGTTTTATTGAAGGGCTGGTAGCAGGTACTGCCAGTTGTGGCAAGCAGCAAACACAACAAAACTGTCAAGTATTGGCCAAGTTACCGTGTTTTTGGGGCGGTGTGCACTCTCTGTGAAAATTATGTTTGCACTGTTTACATCTTACAGACACTTGCCCTACTCCATCACCCCACATTGAATTGTCACAGTATATAAATTTTGCAATATTATTGCCCGAAAGATTTTTAGAATATTCGATTTCCAAGCACCCACACTCGGCAGTGGTCACAACAGGGCCGACTACTACCTGAACTTATCGGGTTTTAACACACTGCGTGCAAATAAGTACTGGTTTTCCGTCGGTGGTGCAGAAAACGTGATGGCTGCCCAAGACCAAATTATTTCGATGTGCATATAGACTTTATGTATCGGAATGGGTTTTGGTAGACAGGTCGTACACACTTCCAACATCAAGTTGTGAGTTTTCCATTCACCAAACATTAGTCCATTTATCCCATGTCATTTGACAGTTGGTTCCACTGCACACACATTGCCATGTTTAGAAACGGAGACAGTTAGCAGGGTTAATGGACATTTAGGTCGCGGCTCTCTCCCCTGTGCATGCAGGTGGGAGGGATTAATCCGCCCAGCTGTCAGAGTCCATCATGCACACACCGCTGGTGTGAAGGGGTGATCGCACTGGCCATATCCCTGCTTCCCAAGTGGGTGAAGGGGGGTGGTGGTGGTTGATGTGCCTGGAGCTGCTTGCAAAATTACGGTGCAGCTGCATTTTACCAGCGACTTCTATTGTCTGACGCGCCTGGCAGGAATAATGGTGCGTTTGGTTTAGAAAAATTTACAAATATAATTTTTAGCTGGGAAAAGAGTTTGGTAGGTTGGTTGACCGAAAAGTTAGGAATTTAGGAAAGTTCTGGTAAGTATTTTCCGCCAAGAACAAGGGCACACAGTCGCATGAACATACTGGTAACAAGGGCACAAGTATGTATAAATTCTATATAGACACTGGAGCACCACGAGACACAACAAGGACCCTTGAAATGGTACACAACAGGCACTGGAGCATCACCAAATGCAAAACATAAGACTAACATACTGTAAATAAGCCACCTTGCTGGGGTTTCGTGGCCACACAGGAGGGCGCCAATTTGATGCGGCAGCCAGAGGAAAGAGGGCGATATTGGTTNTGGTAACAAGGGCACAAGTATGTAAAAATTCTATATAGACACTGGAGCACCACGAGACACAACAAGGACCCTTGAAATGGTACACAACAGGCACTGGAGCATCACCAAATGCAAAACATAAGACTAACATACTGTAAATAAGCCACCTTGCTGGGGTTTCGTGGCCACACAGGAGGGCGCCAATTTGATGCGGCAGCCAGAGGAAAGAGGGCGATATTGGTTAGGTTTAGATTATAGTTATTACACAGAGTGCCAGCTCATAGAGTATGAGATGAACAGGGCATGGTTGACCGCCCAAAGTGGCCAGTCTCCTCTCGGTGCCATCTTGCTGGCTGAAGTAGGGGACGGGAGACCTCTCACTAACCCGAAGTAGATACTCACACCTTACCTATCAGCCCTACNTTGCTGGCTGAAGTAGGGGACGGGAGACCTCTCACTAACCCGAAGTAGATACTCACACCTTACCTATCAGCCCTACATCCAGGTGCATATTGGGCTGCACAGTACACACCTAGTTAGTTTATGCCAGTCAGCACATTAATACTTTGTTCCCTTTAGCACCGAATCAGATGACACACTAAATAACATGTAGAATTAAGCTTCGTGGTGATTACTAACTCACNTTGCTGGCTGAAGTAGGGGACGGGAGACCTCTCACTAACCCGAAGTAGATACTCACACCTTACCTATCAGCCCTACGTCCAGGTGCATATTGGGCTGCACAGTACACACCTAGTTAGTTTATGCCAGTCAGCACATTAATACTTAGTTCCCTTTAGCACCGAATCAGATGACACACTAAATAACATGTAGAATTAAGCTTCGTGGTGATTACTAACTCACACAAACTGCAGGACAGATGCTGAGTTAATAATGCAATGAAAGTCTATTGCATTTATGGCTGGCGAGCAAACAAAAGCTTAGTGCCCCGGAGGTCGCGACCCATGTGTCCACCACTTGCGAGTATGGAAGTTGCACTGACGTCATGGTGGCAAGTCAGCAAAAGGGTGGATTGTTCGTGCGCACTTTTGAGGAAATTATTATCATCTTAGCATTGTGCCATTACCAACAAAGCAATTTACATATCACAAAAATTAGTAACCAAAATTATTACAGATATAAACAAATACTGATACAAGAAACATGAGACCTAAACAAGGGTATTCACAGTCCGTTCTGAATGTATGAGAATTGTCATATTAAATCGTTACGTCTGCTAGATANTCTGCTGGATAAAAAAAGAAGAAATAGAACACAAAACATACAATTCAAAACACTTGCATTATCACTGGTCTAGGCCGGTGGCCGTGCGAGCTAATCTGCCCTCGCTCTTGGACGAGTCCAAGTTGGCTCAAGGGTCTGGCATGCCATGTTCTATTTGGTGTTATTTCACACCTGCGGAAATCAGGTTAGGAGTTACAACTGGCATTCCCTTCCTGATTTCATTGCACACACTTCCACACACACACATGGTCGGAAACTTCCTAACGGAGACACAATAAGCTTGGACCTTGGCACTGATGGATGGATGGCGACACGTTGGATGCAGGGGCCCGCAAAATCACCTTCATTTCTTGGGACGTCTGATGGCGAGGGCTCACGAATGTTACTTGTGTCAGCCCATGTAAAAGACAGCTTCAAAAGTTGTCTAGTGGGGCAATGAATGCGTGTTGAACAATTGGTCGCAGAGTTATGTGAGACGGGACAGTTTATGTCAAGTCAAAAGGAAATAATATACAGATGTTGATGTGAAGGAAATATTTCATTGTTAATTTTATGGATGGGAGTATTTAAGAGAGCGGCAAACATTACATAGGGATGATATAATTTAAGACGGTGACAACAAAGATTATCAAAGAAGATAAAATTTTTAATATAACTTGACATCAACTCCAAAACCAAAGAAGAGTTCCTGTCTAAGCATAAACAAATGTGTAGTGCATTCTGTATGCTGAGTATCGTGTTGCATTGAGTTACTTTATGATAATTTATAAAATCCCTTCTGATATTATGCAGTGCTTCATAAAATTTGCCAATTTCTCAGAGTTTTGCCATGTTACCAACCTCCTTGTTCTATAAGTAGCTATATAAGAATGTACAACTCCGCCATATTGTATACTTTATTTTCATCACTACTGATTCACAAACCTAGACTGTTCGTTTTTNAAGAATGTACAACTCCGCCATATTGTATACTTTATTTTCATCACTACTGATTCACAAACCTAGACTGTTCGTTTTTTTCTTCTTTCACTCTCTTGGCCAAATTATCGAGTTAAATAATTCGAAGTGTGAACAGGCATCATATTACTTAATGAGCATACAGAATAACAACAACTAAAATAAAAGTACTTTCTAGCCAGGAAAACATTACTTCCGGTGATGCGCAGCAACAACAATAAATATAAAGCTTAACTGACAACAATAATATTAACGACTATTATGCTCAACACTTTCAGTATGTAAACAATCACCAGGCACCCTTTTTTTTCTTTTTTTTTTAAGTAGCGGCCTTTTCAGACTGAACCGTTATGTATCCATGGTTTGCAATTCGAAGATATTATTTATTTAGTTGGACAATAGGCTTGTAGTATGATTTCAGGACAATAATATTATATCGAACCATTATGGCACTGCTTATAAGATCCTTCACTCCGTAGCAGTTCTCATATACTATCTCAAATACCTCTCCAGGCCCAGAACATAAAGAGCACCATTTTTTCGTGACCTTTCCCCAAAATTTTCTTATAAGGCTAGCTTGTACTAGTACCAAGTCTCCGATTTTAAATCCATTTATTTTCAGCAACTTTCTATGGCTATGTATAATCTCGTCTTTATTAGTTTGACAATTTCATCCTGTAGTTTTTCTCTTGACTCCGCATAATCATTTAACTNATGTATAATCTCGTCTTTATTAGTTTGACAATTTCATCCTGTAGTTTTTCTCTTGACTCCGCATAATCATTTAACTACATCACCTTAGGTAGAGTTGAAACATCGGCCATTTTTAATGGTTCCGAACATTGGCAAGTTAAAACTTCGTAAGAAGTAAATCCAGTTGAGGCGTGTTCTGTATGATTAATCACTAATTTTATCTTGCCAGTTCTGCTGCAAATCGTGGCATTGTATTTTTAACATCGTCCCCAAAGTTCTCATTCTGCTCACCATTAGATTCCCGTGTGGATGACGAAGTGATGGTGTAGCTGGTATAATATTAATTTTACGGAAATCTCCTTGCCAGATTTCACTTGTAGATTGTCAGCCTTTGTCTGATAATATGTATTTTGGTTTACTACTCCCTCTATGAATAACTTCAGCCCGCTCATTAGAATCTTAGATGTTGTTCGGACGATTGGGTACATTTTTTATATTTCGAAAGTACATCCATCATAACAAACACATACTATACCTCTGCTTTCAATGTAGGCAGTGGTCTTCTCAAATTCACAGGAACTAAGTTCAGTGGTCTACTTGGTACAATAGGCTGTAAAGTATTTTGTAGGTTTTCTCAAGCATGTTTCGCTTTTTGGCATGTACACATGGCCGAATAACAGCTGCCATTGTTTGTTGCATTCTAGCCAACACATTTACTTTCTTAAAACTTCCAACATTTTTATTATACCAACATGCCTCAGAATGACATGCATTTCCCAAATTACGTAATTAATTATGGTTTTTGGAAATATTGGTTTCCAATCTTCTTCAAAATTTGTTTTTTTTTTGTTTGTTATATGAAGAAAAAAAATCTTCTGGTGATAAGCAA
Source organism: Clitarchus hookeri (assembly GCA_002778355.1). Lineage (NCBI taxonomy): Eukaryota > Metazoa > Arthropoda > Insecta > Phasmatodea > Phasmatidae > Clitarchus > Clitarchus hookeri. The sequence goes on along the minus strand of NQII01000909.1, from coordinate 323,752 downwards.
TACCATTTACGTAATTTTATCTTCCAAAGAGGCCATTCCTGACTTGCAGNTTCTGGTGATAAGCAATACCATTTACGTAATTTTATCTTCCAAAGAGGCCATTCCTGACTTGCAGGTTGTATTATTACACATTTCAAAACATTCCTGCAATTGTTTAAATTGTGAAATGTTTGTGATAATACCATTCTGAATTTTTCTTGCAGTTTTGCATAATTTGATGCGCCGATGAATTCGCAGATTCCGTGCTTAGGTGATATGATGTCTACATCTGCAGCTGGGATTCTGCTCAAAACATCAGCAGTAAAATTTTCCTTGCCTTTAATATGCTGAATTTCCTTGTCGTACTCCTAAATGAGTAGACACCGTCTATTAAAGCGACTTCCGAATATTTTTACATTCTTTTTGTAGAGATCACACTATGGCCAATGTTTTTCATTCTGTTACTGTGAAGAATCAATCTGCATTATTTAATGTACGACTGATCATAGAAACTGTCTTCTCTATGCCATTGTCATCGTGTTGCTTCTAGTGCATACACAGAAACATAAGTATATAATAAAAATGGTCGTCCTTGTACTGGATGATAAGTACCATGCTCTGTTAAAAATATGCTCTTGAGGTCTTCAAAAGGCTGTTATTCGCTTTCTGTCAATTTCTATGACCGATCCTTTTTCAGTAAACTAAATAATGGCGTTGCTACTTTTGCAATGCCATTGGAGTAATTCCTGTAAAATTCTATGACAGCCAGGAATGCTCTTATCTGCTTCACGTTTCTAGGTAAAGGGAACTTGGTAGTAACTGACAGTTTGCCATGAGCTGACCGAATTCCATCAGGTGTTTAAATATGTCCTAAAAATGGCACATCCTCTCTACGGAATAGGGACTTCCGTATTTTCACTGTCATACCAACTTAGCTCAATAGTACTGTGTTCACATGCACTAAGTTCTGATTATGTCGTCTACATATGCTCTAGCAAATGATATACATTTAGCTCCAAGAGTTTTATCTAAACATCGAGTAAATTCAGATACAGCATTACATATGCCAAACGTCATTACCTGAATCATATACTGATGGTGTTTAAACAAAAATGCAGTATATTGTTTAGATTGCTCCAGTGGTATTTACCAGTAACTACATGTTATATCTAACGATATAACACCTTGATACAACCTCAAAATTTAGGTGGTTTATATAGCACTTTCTCGATCCTTGATGGTAACGGTATTCAGGTTTTCGCATCCAAGCACAATCTCACTGGCACGTCTTTCTTTCCCACACAGACTAGTGTGTTGACATATGGGCTAGTACCTCTCTTCACAATGTTCTAGCCTAGCATTACCTGCAAAAAATTTTCGGCTTCAGTAAAATATTTGATTGTGATGGGGTAGTATTTCTTGTGAAAAGGTTTGCCCTTCTATTTTGATTTTAGCAGTGTATTTTACATTTAAACCAGGTTTTTTTTTTCAGATAATGTTTCTCGGTGCTATATAACAGTTCATATAATCCTTTTTGTTGTGGGCTCTCAATGATATTAACATCTGAAACAGTTTTCCATATAGCTGCCTGAATATACACTAGGTCGTTCGTACTGGCAGTAGGCATGCTGTAAACAGTAATTTCCTTACAAATCATACCCACGAACTGGTCAGTATATTTCCATCTTTCAGGTAGAGTAGGCATGTAACCTATATCTAGAACATTTATCAACCAGCCTCCAAAATCAAGCTGTAAGTTATGCTTCGACAAGAAATTTACTTCAAGTATCAGAGGCTTCGCCAATCCCTTGACTATCAGTAATACGATTAGTTTAGGTGATCGCAAACCTTCAATTTGAATCGTCGCCTGACGATTTGCCACGGGGCTGGCTTTAGACATCACTCCGGAAATTTTAATGTTTGGTACCGGCAGCACAGTAAAAGTAATTCCACTGCTTTTTATTTCCTGTACTATGTTTGCACTTATACAACTGATCTCATCACCGCTATCTAATAATGTTGGAATTTTATTTCCACACACTTTCAGTATTTTTTCCAGACATAAAGCTCACGTGGTTTTACATTAATTGTGTCTTGCTCCTGCACCAAAAATTCCCTCTAGGATTCTGGTAACCATTCAGTATTGTATATGTTTCGACATTAAAATTTTTGACTTCAATTTGTTACAATTAGTTTTACAATAATATGTTCACGATCGTTTACTGTATGCTTTGTCTGCTTACAGTCCTCATGCACATATTGGGCCAACGTTCGGAGAATCACATTGTCGACCATCTTTAGTTTACCTTTTTCTAATGGGTGATAAGAGGTACATTTTCGGATCCCTGTTGCCCTTGTTGATTTTGCACACTCATTCAAAATTAAAAAGCAGTAGGATTCAACCGAGTATTCCTCGCGACATAACCCTCATTTGGCAATTGACAGTTGTTTGCTGTGATGGTACATTTATATTTGTATCTTAATGGTTATAACTAGTAGCTCTCTCTCTCTATGGGCATAGACACTTGCGGTAGCTTAGGAGGATAATTACAGGGTGGATAGCTGCGATTTATTTTATTGTATTGCTATTTAGCCGGGTTGCCTTGAACAGGTTCAATATCAATCGATGTGAGTTTACTCTCCCTTGACTAGTATGTTTCAATTGGGCGATGTAATTCATTATTCATATAATTACCAACACACCCGACTTCAGGATAGTTATGTCTCCTGTGGTTATTATTCCATTGGATTCGCCTTCCATCATGCTGTTGGTTTCCCCGATTTATTACTGGGCAATCATTGTTCTCATTTCGAGGATTAGTGTAAATCACATTCAATTGCGCCTGCTGTTGCTTTGTGTCATTCGCATTATCTCACGAATGCCAATTTCGATGAAAAAATGGTGACCCCCTGTACTGGCGACAGATTATTACCTCGTTCGTTGTAACTTCTCAGTTGCTGATCCAATGTTTAAAATATAACATTTGTTCTCTAAAACCATTTAAGGCTAAGTTTGACCTACATGCCCACAATAATTGATATCTGTAAGAAAGTTGTCCTAGCCCCACTGCTATAAATTCTATATCAGACTTTTCTAAGTTTAAGTTTTTCGTTTTTTCATAATTTTCAGCCAAATGTCCTTTCAGCGATTTTCCTCTACTCGGATCAAACCTCTCTCCATGTAGCTGTTCCCGCAAACTTCCTTGGATTACCAAACTCCAAAATTGTTCAAGGAAAAGATATTTATGCCGGTATTCCAGAACCTTCATTTTGACAAGACATATGTGCTACCATCTCCGGCAATTCAAAAGCCATGACTAATCCTTAAATCGTGGACGTATTTCAGAACGTGTTTTCTCGGTGTGCTGAGATGGTATCGGACGTACCGCAGTTTATTATTAGCCGCCCCATGCGAGCTATAAACTAATGAAAGCGACACTGTGAAGTGTTTATTTACAATAGCTTTTGCAAAAATAAATACCTGCCAGTTTTATTTGTTATGTTATCTCTAGCGCTGGCCATATTTATAATAACTGTGCATAGAACAATAAAAACAATCATTATTATTAATTGTCTTTCATGATATGTTTATTTCGTTCTTTATTACGTGACAACTTATGGAACACTTCTGTGATATGTTTCGTGATCGTAATGTGTTGATTATAGAGGAAAAATTTTAATTGTGCACATGCATTTGAACACAGAATAACATGGTTCTGGTTATATGTTCATACTAATAAATAAATCTACGATATTTAGTGGTCCAGCAAATTTCAGCTGCATTGTATTGTTGAAGCAGAAATAAGAAAGTCCTAAGCGATAAAATGACTCGTAGATAAGTTCATAACCCCAATACGAAAACACTGATCAAGGATACAATCTTTCATTTGTGCAGTATGCAGCATAGAAAATGAATACATGACCTAATTTTAGCTTTCTGTAACAAAAATTTGTTTCCTGCCCCTGTGTTTTGATAACATTTCACTACAGCGATATATGTGCAGTTTTAAATATTCCCTGAAAAACATTACAACCAATTTGTACTGCATACATTATTTTTACGGAATATATATTTTTTAATGAGTTGGCGTGAGGTCGGGGTTGGATAATGGTGGTGCCATTGCCGATGCACTGTTACTCGTGCAAAGTTTGGGTGGAAATCACTCACCAGAAACGTCCTATAGAATTCTTACGGGCTGCTCTGATGTTGTGGGTCATGGCTGAGTCACCCAGGTGGCTAGGCTGTTCTCCCGATCCTCTACATCTCAATTGATGATGTATTAATTGTGGTATGGCTACTATCTGTGGTTAGTCGCATTCGGCCCAATACCGCAGTGGGTGCCCCTTAAGAGGTGGACAGTTATGCTAGAGAGAAGTTAGTTAAATGCAGAATTGTAAGGCCACTCCATACCTCAATTAACTCTGATAAAAGTACATATTACACTGAAAGTGAAGCCTGAGAGTAGCTGGTTGGTGTGTCTGGCTCCCAAAATGATATTAAGAGACACTGCTTCAAAGAAAACTCAAATGTGTAGGATGACATGTTCTTTATTTGGTTTCCTGAATAACTACACTCCCGATAATGGACAATAGCAGCCTGAGTGAGCCCGACTCACTAGAGCCTGACGATGGCATTCGCGGTAAAATAGCACAGTGTGCTCACAAAGAGTTATGCTGAAGTTGAGTCCTAGGAGATTATGCGACATGAACCGAAGAGGCACTCCTACCGGAGTAAGGAAGTTACTTTACGTTAATGTTCCAGTAAAATGAGAAAACAAACTATTGTCTTTGATGANACTCCTACCGGAGTAAGGAAGTTACTTTACGTTAATGTTCCAGTAAAATGAGAAAACAAACTATTGTCTTTGATGATTGGTTACAAAAGATGATGTGCACGGGAGGCGCGGTCATGCGCACCTGTCTCCTTGTCTCCGTACTATGCCCGCTCTAGACTTAATTGCTACTAGCATATTTCCAGCCACCTGCCATGAAGATGCTGGGAGTAGGAAATGTGTGAGTGTAAAATAAAAGTGCAAAATAGGATTAGCCCCTTAACTATTACATTGCATATGTGGGAAAGCCCCCTTAAGTTTATTTAAGACTTAACATTGTCCCTAATGAAAACTTGTGTGTTCTATAAACTACACAAGCTGCTTAATTACTAATGACAAGGCACTTTTGCGTTGTTAAGTTTANGAAAACTTGTGTGTTCTATAAACTACACAAGCTGCTTAATTACTAATGACAAGGCACTTTTGCGTTGTTAAGTTTAGTTTACATGCACGTACTTCTGGACAGGTGCCTATACAAGTCCGTAAACCTGTTGACTGCTGCAAAATCAATATANTAGTTTACATGCACGTACTTCTGGACAGGTGCCTATACAAGTCCGTAAACCTGTTGACTGCTGCAAAATCAATATATACACTTCTACAACACATAAACTGAAATGCCCCTAGTCAAGTGATGCCTGTGGGGGCTAAGCTTAGGTTGGCACGGGTGAAACTCATGCCCCAAGTAGGAAGTCGTTGGCACTTCATTTTTATGTAATCTGAAATTATGTTTAAAAACACAGTTCACTTGTGGTGTACACTTGGAGTAAACTGGGAATGATTAGGCTCTGCTTTAGGGGCCACTAACCCTCTCAAACACTTCGTGTAAAGCAATGGCATCGGTTGTTGGTANAATGATTAGGCTCTGCTTTAGGGGCCACTAACCCTCTCAAACACTTCGTGTAAAGCAATGGCATCGGTTGTTGGTACGCATAATGATCAGGGGCGCTATGAAACCTGGTGTTGTCTTCACATGTGCTGTGTCCTGACGGTGCAGCATTGAGTGTGAGCACATGTGCCTGTCGGTTGGGATCCGTACCTCGAGACTGTCCTGGTGTCACCCACATGGTCGGATCAAAGTGGGACCATCAGCTGACTCGTTCGGTAATGGGTGAAGCGGGTGCTTTCCTAAATTCAAATACAAAATATGATTATGTTGTNCCATCAGCTGACTCGTTCGATAATGGGTGAAGCGGATGCTTTCCTAAATTTAAATACAAAATATGATTGTGTTGTGCCTTGCAGAGAAGGTGGGAAATTTAGGTATGTTAAGTTTTGGGGCACTTTACGACCAGAACAGTCAGGTTGAAAGAAAGACTAATTATTTTCCACACCACCAATTTGCTGAATTATACACACAATTGCACTCGGAAAATTATATAGAACACTTAAAATACCCATGACTTGCCACTCTACAGCTCAATAAATATGCAAGTGGCATGCATTTATTTTTCGATTAATTCGCATACCCATAAGTGCGAATTTCACGAACATTTACCAGTGGGCGATAAATTCTAAGGCTATTTACTACACATTCTAACACTTTATTCCTATCCTTATTACACAGATCTCTCTAGAGACATCACAGCCACTCAGTTGGATCACTCGATATCGGGTCATGACGTGCGTGTTTTGCGGGCCGCACTGGTGCAGCGACTGTGGGCCGATGATGTGTTGACAGAATCCGCACATGAACTTCCAGCAGAAAGTCTGACTGACCCCTCTAGTTTGAATTAGTGGTTTTGCTAAAGCCGAAGGGTTTAAAGTAGTGATTCAGTTTACTGATTACTTAAAGATAAAATCTACAATGAAAAAATATTTATCAATTTACAAGGAACTGCAGCTAAATAACCTAACGAGGTTTGTGAAAAGAATAGTGCTATATGTACTAAGACCTTATAAATAATCTAGTACTGTACAAATTTGTGTTTTTTATTGTGATATATGTATTGACTTTAAAATATTCTTGTGTTACGTAGAATTTAGTGTTTTGTAGGTCTATATTTTAAGAAAAAACTACTTTGCCTAAGTTAATAATGAACCAAAATGAATAAACATTGTTGTTGGGAGATAAGGGTGGCTCTTAACAAAGAGGTCTTGAGAGCCGATGAGAGTGAACTGAGGTGAGAATGGAGCAGTACCAAAATGCAAAGGTGTGGGAAACGAGAGATCCCCGAGAAAAACCCGCCGACCAGTTATTCAGTAATAATTTAATTCCAAATTTAAAATAAATATTTTTTATATTGTATGTAATTTTTATGTTAGCTAATTTGTTATAGACTTTATTCCCTACAATACATAAAAAAAATTTGTTACAACATTAGTAGTACACTTAAACACCTACAATAGCAATAAAGATTATTATCAATCTACCATTAAAATTTANTTGTTACAACATTAGTAGTACACTTAAACACCTACAATAGCAATAAAGATTATTATCAATCTACCATTAAAATTTAAGTGGTTATAGACTTTAATCTCCTACCTTGCATTTACATACGTCAAAACTATTATGTTATGTTTGGCAATTTGTGATAGATCGGATGTTAGTACAATAAGGGCTAATACAATTGTATAAATAATTATAAGTACAATGCAGTAAGTATGTTAAAAAACTAAACAACACATTTTATTTAACATGGCAACAATTTTTATTCCAGATTAGTTCTTTCTTTAAAGTGTTCTTAAATTCGTCGTGGGACATATCCCTTAGTGTTGGGTGACCAGCTGACAACTTAATGAGCTGCTCATCGTCAGCAGCAAAATGTGATGCTATTACTGAAAAAAAAAAANTATCAATTTACAAGGAACTGCAGCTAAATAACCTAACGAGGTTTGTGAAAAGAATAGTGCTATATGTACTAAGACCATATAAATAATCTAGTACCGTACAAATTTGTGTTTTTTATTGTGATATATGTATTGACTGTAAAATATTCTTGTGTTACGTAGAATTTAGTGTTTTGTAGGTCTATATTTTAAGAAAAAACTACTTTACCTAAGTTAATAATGAACCAAAATGAATAAACATTGTTGTTGGGAGATAAGGGTGGCTCTTAACAAAGAGGTCTTGAGAGCCGATGAGAGTGAACTGAGGTGAGAATGGAGCAGTACCAAAATGCAAAGGTGTGGGAAACGAGAGATCCCCGAGAAAAACCCGCCGACCAGTTATTCAGTAATAATTTAATTCCAAATTTAAAATAAATATTTTTTATATTGTATGTAATTTTTATGTTAGCTAATTTGTTATAGACTTTATTCCCTACAATACATTAAAAAAAATTGTTACAACATTAGTAGTACACTTAAACACCTACAATAGCAATAAAGATTATTATCAATCTACCATTAAAATTTAAGTGGTTATAGACTTTAATCTCCTACCTTGCATTTACATACGTCAAAACTATTATGTTATGTTTGGCAATTTGTGATAGATCGGATGTTAGTACAATAAGGGCTAATACAATTGTATAAATAATTATAAGTACAATGCAGTAAGTATGTTAAAAAACTAAACAACACATTTTATTTAACATGGCAACAATTTTTATTCCAGATTAGTTCTTTCTTTAAAGTGTTCTTAAATTCGTCGTGGGACATATCCCTTAGTGTTGGGTGACCAGCTGACAACTTAATGAGCTGCTCATCGTCAGCAGCAAAATGTGATGCTATTACTGAAAAAAAAAAACACTCCAACAACAACCAAAACACAGGCTCTATCAAAACGGTGCCTTCACTGCTCGGTAGCAGACGATGGAATAGACTTCTCCAGATGGGGTCAGTATGTTCTGCAGCGTAAACACTGTCGGTGGTGCATGTACTACGATCTGTAGGAAAACACGCCAATACAGTACTGTATTATGAAGGCTCTGCCGTCTCCACACCGCAGATTCCATTATCAACTATGGGGTTTATCACGCAGCTAGGAAAACGCGCCTTAAGGTCTTCAAATAAACTGAGAAATTCAAAATTACTTACGAACATAAACATTGGGTTTTGTTTAATAAATTCTGAGAGATGTAATTATCACAAATAAACAAGCGCTGTTGTCAAATAATTGTCATTATATAGTAATGTTAACAATTTATTGTTGAGTATTCTAATACTTGGCACAGTTTTTTTTTTTTTTAAATAAATAGACTTTCTTGATCACAATACGTGTAACAACATGAAAGTTCTAGTTAATTTTAAAACCTTAAAAGTTTGCATTAATCAGGATTTAAACCCGAAACACATGCATGGTAGTCGGACACTGAGCCCACTGCGCTAACATGACACACTGGTTAGTCTGAATAAATGTTATATATAATTGTTCAGCTGTTACATGTTTTGTGTTGTTCTTAATGATGGAAACCTTTAAAACATGTCGTACATATTTCACAGTATTTTTGCCGACTGTAACTCTTATTTGCAAATAACTAAATTGTGCTGGTTTTCTGGTTTTTAGATAAATAAATACATCGCGAGATATAAAGGTATGGGTCTCGATGCATTATATTATTTATGAATGTTCGTCCCGCTACCCTCATCGGTAAAAATTATATGTGTTCTGAGAATCGGTAGGTTTCGTTTGCGCTAAGGATAAATCACCAAAATCGGACCCCTAAAATTAAGTCTTCGGTCGTGATTTAACTAAGGCCTTAGCTGGCATTATAACATTCTGGAATACTGATAATGCTTGAATTGTACCATAATCCACATAAAACGTTCTGGAATCCCGGTCTGAAATTCTGAGTATGGCGTAAATGTTTAGTCCATAACCTCAAATCAGTAATACGCTATACCTTTCAAACAAATATTCAATCATTTCAAAACTTTGTGATCACCAAGTTGTTTTGGGTGGTGTATTATGACAGTAGTAGGGTTCAACTACGACCCAGCTTGCTGTTGCGATGTCGTTGCAATGTACACCTGTTCTGGTGTGGTTCTAAGCAAGTTGGTGTCAATGTTATTGCACACCATGGAATGAAGGGTGTTGTTTCCCATAGGCGTGTTTATTATTTTACTAACTTCGTAATTAATGTTGTAATTTTGCTTTAAATTGCAAGTATTTGCTTTCAATTTGCTTTCAATTGATTAAATTTTTAATAGGTTATATTTGTCGTGAGTATCTTTATTGTTTTGCGATAACCTCGATTCATTGTGCTTTGCTACCAAATCTAAGTTTTCATTGGCCTTACATTCACTATTTATATGACTTTCTCGCAATTTCGCTGAGTTGTTTCTGCGTTTTCGCGAGTAATATTTTCTTCACGAACAATGCCATTTTATCATTTCTGTATTCCGACTGTGTTCTGGTTCAGTTCTCATACAATTATTTCCTGATTTGCAATTAGTGTTTTAACCGAATCAATATTGGCATGTGTCACAGTATTAACAAAATCTATTTCTTCCCTAATTTGTATACTCATGGTCCGCATAATTTCGACTCTGTAGTATGTATAACTGTATTTTATTTTCTATTTCGTCCTGATGACTTGCAGATCTCTCGTTGATTTGCTTCGATTTAATTTCGACTCACATATTTAATAGATCTAGCTATGACTGCAGTTCCTTCAATTGAGCATTCTGCGTTTTTAACTTTTTACTCTGGTTTAACCCCACAAATAACGGCAATATTCACCTTCCACAACATCACTAATTTTGTATCAAAAAAGTATTAATTACGTGGCAATTAAACTTTTCAATATGTTACCAACAGATCTAAAAAGCCTCCATAGCAGGGAAACACAAGTTCTGAAAGTAAACTTAATGAAATACTTAGGCTGTGCCCGAATTCGCCTGAAATGCATACTTGTGCTTATCTGTCTCCTTAAGGGACATTACAAGTGCTGTCTGAATTGCAAGTGAAGTACGCAAGTATACATGTATATGAAGATGTATACTTCTCGTATACTTGTGGTATATGTGCCGATAATTTGAGAAACAAATTGTAGGTCATTATTAATATATGACATAATTATTTCATTTCAATTTTAGCAGGGCTACCTTATTTCTTGTTATTATGTAATTTATACCTTATGCTACTGTGATGTATAGGGGGTTCCAGGGATGATGTTTTGGGTCTCCACCTTACCTGACTTACCAGGTTAATGTGAAAACTGATGAAATTGCTCGGTGCCATATCTCAGTTAGAATTAATTAGTGTGGGTCGTGCGGTCGATAGCATGTGAGTCCCTGGAGTTATCTGTCGATCTGTGGTGCTTGTAAATGGTGAATTTACCAATAATTGAACATACCAAGTGGTTTCTCTAGTTATGCTGACGAGAGATTGTAGGCCACCTCGCACGCCTTACTTAAACTTGTTACTGCTGCAATAATTATAATTAGATTTTCCTAGTATTATATTTGCCAGTGTGACATATTTTGAAAAACATTCCAGATTATTTAAAGAAATTTGTTTGCCCGTATATTGTTTCCAAATTTTGTTTTCAAATATATTTTAATGCGTTCATTAACAGTGTGACAGGGGCTTTACACCTACACCCCTTGAGCACTTTATTCATGATTGGGTGTTAAAGGTAGCTTATTATATATATATTTTTTGTATAACGTATTGATTGTACTATTCTGAATTCGACATTTTCTATAACTGCGAGCTGTCATACTGATAAATAGAATTTAAAAAAAATTAAAAATTAAATAAATTGAATTATTTTTGTAGAAAATGTTCTATATTATTATTAGTAATATTATTATTAATAATAAAAATAAAGTGATCTATGAAATGGTCATCATTTTCGTTGATATATTTACATGTTTCGTAGCTGGCTATTTCTTGAAAACAAGCGTCAAATAAATAAACAACTAATGAGTTCAAAGGTTATCTTGAGTTCCAGCTAGGTTTAAAATGCTTAATTAGCTTTGTTTATGAGTTTTTTATTTTTAAATCTGAGGTATTGAAATTGTTGAATGCCTTAGTTGAAGTCGATTTGTCACTTAGAAATACCGCTATAAGAATAAAATGCTATAAACTCCACAAAATACACAGCCATCATTATTGCGTATGGATACATGCTTTTTTTCTGTATAAAGAATAAAGGAAATTAATCGTTTATTGTTTTACGTTATATTTTAATTAAGTATACACTTTTATTTAACCAATTTGAATTTCAGGTCTTGTTTTTGGAGTGTGGATTTTCTTACGTTCGGTTTATTTACTTTGGAACTACGTGTTAGGCCAGTGCTATTTGTCATCAATATAAGTGTACGCCATTTTCCTTGTGGTGGATGAGTGTTTTACGTGATTGTGATTACCTTGTTCCAGTGTTTCGGCCAGATATTTGGGAAATTATTGTAAAATTTGAGTGAGTATTCCTTATAATGTACAAATTTCAAATTACTATTAACGTTTCACTTATCGTTCTTTTATTTTATTTGTTCGAAACGTTCGGGGTGTGGTGGTATGGATTGTAAATCTGTCAAAAATTTGTTTGTAATTTTTTTATCCGCAGTAACTTTAAACTACAAGTTGAAATGTGTGCATATATGTATACATTGTTCTATTGTTAAATCTATGAGTCTGAAACGATGGCAAATTACAATTTACATACATTGCAATAGATTGGCTTGTACCAGNACATACATTGCAATAGATTGGCTTGTACCAGGGTTTTGGGCAAAGCAATTGGACATTAAAATTCGTATCGCTTACTTGAGTTAATTTTTGCTACCACCTAAAAATGCTTCTGCTACTGTGCGATCCATAAAAGCAAATTAAAAATATGTGTAGTAAATGATAAGTTACACACAGGTGCTAAGGGTTTTGAGAGAAAGTCGCTAAACCAATATACAAATATCACCAAATTGTTATCTTGGTATAGTTAAAATTAAATATAGGCAAATTCTATTAAATATTTATACTAGCAGATTGAAATATTATTTATTACTGCAAGTTACAATTGCTTGCCTCTTGTTAAGAATTGCAGCTTTTCTGTATAAAATCTCGGAAAATGGCTTGAATCGNTGCAAGTTACAATTGCTTGCCTCTTGTTAAGAATTGCAGCTTTTCTGTATAAAATCTCGGAAAATGGCTTGAATCGTCATTACTCATCACACTGAACAAGAACTTTATGGGGTCATCACAATACTCATAGTGGCATCACAATATTCAAGTAAGTTACAGATTAAGAAACGCAATAGTGAGTAGGGATATGAATATCGGAACATTGTGAGGGAAAACGTAAAAATTATGTAAAATTTAAATTGATGTAAATCGGGTTGCTTTACAGCGCTAAACATAGGAATACTTAGCCTAACAGTAATTGTAAAGAATAGCGACTTTTCCAAAACAAGAAAAAAATCCCGTAAAGTGGTATAATTCTACTATACTATTTACACAGAACACAAATTTACAAGGGGCATATTATCAACACAAACCAAAAAACAGATAATGGGAAGGGTTATGAAGATCAGGGAAATTGGGTAATAATCTAGTTTAGGGGCTTTTCTGTAAAAAAAAAAAAAAAAACACCAAAAAGTGGTATATTTAGACTCTACTAATAACGTAGAACACGAATATACTAGGGGCATTAACGTACGACGAATTNTAGTAGAGTCGAAATATACCACTTTCTGGAGTTTTTTTTATTATATTCAGAAAAGCCCCTAAACTAGATATTTACCGTAAAAACGTCAGGAAAAAGCCTTGTTTGAATTACGTAATATAACTACATTTGCACGTTAAGCTACCTGTTAGGATTTGTGGGTTTTACACTAAACTACGAATTTAAGATTTTAGGGATTTAAAGGAGCCGTAATATGCACCAAAATAATATCAATGGACTCTCCAATGTAGGCGGGTGGTACATACTCTGTCAACGGCCCATTCAATCTCAGCTCACTCTATGAAATCACAGTCTTCCACAAAGCACCACATACGTGCATATAATGCACTGAAACACTCGTTTACAGCTGAATATATACACAGATGCACTCGTTAATAGGCTAATATAACGCACAAACGTAGTCCTGCTTGCTTTCTTTGTTTTGAATCACAAACGGAGCACCACTTAACCCACCACGACCAGCACCTGTAGCCACACACTGGCATACTAACGTATGACCCGTGATGATATATGCGCCCGCTACATTGCGTGAATATGCAATGCGCGGCCATTATTAATGGCAGTAGACGTTAATAGACGTAAACATCAAATTTCACGATTTCTTTAAATACGTTCTACTTATTTTAACATTTTGCCGTATTGAATACCAACAAGGTAAGCTGTGCAGAACCCGCTAATGCAACTTTTGTTGGTCTAGGACGTTTCGTTCACAAACGTAAACAAACTGTTAGAAACAATCATCTCGCAAATTTGTTCAATTTTTTAAAATATGTTGTACTTATTTTAGAGCTATGCCCCCAATATATTCGTGTTCTACATTATTAGTAGAGTCAAAATATACCACTTTCTGGAGTTTTTTTTTATTATATTCAGAAAAGCCCCTAAACTAGATATTTACCGTAAAAACGTCCGGAAAAAGCCTTGTTTGAATTACGTAATATAACTACATTTGCACGTTAAGCTACCTGTTAGGATTTGTGGGTTTTACACTAAACTACGAATTTAAGATTTTAGGGATTTAAAGGAGCCGTAATATGCACCAAAATAATATCAATGGACTCTCCAATGTAGGCGGGTGGTACATACTCTGTCAACGGCCCATTCAATCTCAGCTCACTCTATGAAATCACAGTCTTCCACAAAGCACCACATACGTGCATATAATGCACTGAAACACTCGTTTACAGCTGAATATATACACAGATGCACTCGTTAATAGGCTAATATAACGCACAATCGTAGTCAGTCCTGCTTGCTTTCTTTGTTTTGAATCACGAACGGAGCACCACTTAACCCACCACGACCAGCACCTGTAGCCACACACTGGCATACTAACGTATGACCCGTGATGATATATGCGCCCGCTACATTGCGTGAATATGCAATGCGCGGCCATTATTAATGGCAGTAGACGTTAATAGACGTAAACATCAAATTTCACGATTTCTTTAAATACGTTCTACTTATTTTAACATTTTGCCGTATTGAATACCAACAAGGTAAGCTGTGCAGAACCCGCTAATGCAACTTTTGTTGGTCTAGGACGTTTCGTTCACAAACGTAAACAAACTGTTAGAAACAGTCATCTCGCAAATTTGTTAAATTTTTTAAAATATGTTGTACTTATTTTAGAGCTACGCCCCTAGTATATTCGTGTTCTACATGATTAGTAGAGTCAAAATATACCACTTTTTGGAGTTTTTTTACAGCAAAGCCCCTAAACTTAATAATTACCCTGAAAACTCCTGCGTGGGACATGTTTACTTTATATTCTAATTAGTTTAACTCCACAAACGCATTTCCCCACAATAATTGGATTGAATATTTCACACAGAAATAACTGCAAAAAAACACTCATACTAGCAAATTACATTCATAAATCACAAGCCTTCATGCGTTCATATTTAGAAGGAACGTCAAACACCCTTAGCAATTTCCAGTTTNTTACATTCATAAATCACAAGCCTTCATGCGTTCATATTTAGAAGGAACGTCAAACACCCTTAGCAATTTCCAGTTTTTCCTAAAACAAAATTAATTTTCACGGAAAATTGTATAAATCAACGTTAATAATTATAGAGAACACAAATGTACTAGGGGCATCACAATATTCACATATATACTACCAACTGTGATAGTGGGGAGGGCTATGAAGATGAGGGAAATTGTGTCGTAAAACATGTCAAATTGATTAAAATTACACATAATTTGGTTTCGTTAGCCAGGTTAAATGCAAGAAGACCTAACTTCGTGATATGTGATTACAGGGGGAGAGTTTGCCAACTTGAGATAGTGTTTCAGAAAATGTATAATAAGTAAACTCGCGTTGGTTGGTTCATCCACCCCCTGTGATTCACCTATCGTGAAGTTAGGTTTAATTTGTTTAGGTCTTCTACATTTTACATCGCTAGTAACAGTAGTACCCAAGACCTTCAATTCGTAATTTCACATGCAACAACAGTACACAGTACAATTAACGACACTTACTTTCCATACAAAAACTAGATTACAAATTATGTTACTCGTGCATGTAAGCGGCGATGATAAGTCCTCGGTGATTTATAGCCTATAACTGACATATAGGAATACGGTGTCAATTCAATTTGTTGAAACTCCTCAAACACACTTATTTCTGCACAATAATTATATTTTCACACTTCACATGAACATAATTGCAAAGAACACTCATGTTTGTGTACAATAATTTGATTTAACACTTCAAATGAAACCAATGGCAATGGAACAGACTTAATAGCATTCGTACATCCCATACCCGCGTGGTCAAATTCATACGGTACACTGAAATTGTGCACTCTCCCAGNGACTTAATAGCATTCGTACATCCCATACCCGCGTGGTCAAATTCATACGGTACACTGAAATTGTGCACTCTCCCAGCATACAACCGTCATGTAAACCAAAATCAATTCACGTTTGTTTCCTGTCTCTGTGCATCATTGGTAAACTAATGTATCATGGTGATACACATCAACAGTTTGTAAACACCTGTGAACGTCTTCTTGTATCATATACTATATGCAAAGCTTGGAAAGTTCACCACAAAATTTAACTAGNGTAAACACCTGTGAACGTCTTCTTGTATCATATACTATATGCAAAGCTTGGAAAGTTCACCACAAAATTTAACTAGTTCCAGTTCAAGTTCCTCCTTTGCCAAAAGTAAGTCATTCCAAATCAAGTTTCTTTTTTAAGAAAGGAACTAGTTCCAGTTCAAGTTCCTGAAAAAATAACTTAAAAGTTCCATTTGCACTTGCTGTAGGAAAAAATATTAGATTATTTTATATAGTATTTAAAACCTCACTTTCAATAATGCCATTGTTGGCCCTTATGAATTGAATTGTAATTTATGTTATTACATCTTAAATTAAGCTATATTATTGATTATATGATGTAAACAAAGTACAAAGTTTGATTATCTTATTATTTTATTGTCATACAGATCATGTCTAGGTTATATTTTGACGCTATTTGCCTCTCTGTGATATGAGATACAGAGAGGGTCATAGGGTCCGAGTTATTTTAACCAGGCACAGACTATTGGTGCCTTGGGTGTTGAGTGGTAAGACAATAATGTAGTCACTCAATGTTTCAATTAACTGGGTTATATTGTCTTGAATATTATACACATATATAACACCAAGATGTGGTACCTTGCAAG